>JANHGB010030556.1:0-42381 GCA_026283785.1 Coracopsis vasa
GTATCTTAGTAATTAGAAACAGAGGAGGTAAATGTTGTTTTTCTGATATGAATGCAAGAGAATGTAGTTTCCTGCCCTTCATGAAGGAAGGTGAGTTATTTTGCAATAGGAAAGCATTGAGCTTGCACTGTAACTTGAATTATTCATTGTTAGTCAAATGTCTTCCATTGGTAAAGTAGATTTGAAAAGTAGAGATGATAGAAAAATATCCAGTTTTGTATATAGCCATCTACTAAATCTCTACTAATGGACATCCTCTGTCTCGAAATTAGTCATCTTTTCCTTATAATTATATAGCTTTCTGGGCATTTCCTAAGAAGCTTTGAGCTGGGGATGGACCCATTCCCCCCTTCTGCTCTTATTTGTCCACACAGCTCCATGTAGTGAGGTAGGAGGGATGGGCTGGTATTTTAGGAAAGAGGTTCACTACTTGTTTGTTCTTGGAGTTCTTGCATTAAAATAAAACGCCGATAGATTAATGGTTTGTGGTGTCTGCAGTGTCGAAGGTCTTTGATCTGACACGTGTTCTTAGAGTAAGACTTGGATCCTCATTGGCCTTCCCCTTATTATGGAAAATCATCCACAATTTTCCTTAATTTGCCATAATATTACAATTCCCAGACAAGCCTTTTCTGTAAATGAGAATCCATTATAGGTGTGCTATGACTGAGCCCTTGATGTCCTGAATGATGGCACAGCCACATCCTGGAAACTCTAAGGGCTTGGAACGTTATCAAGGAGTATTGCAGCTCTGGGGGTGGACACAGGAGATGTGACTACAATTTGCCATATCACTTACGGTTTTTCCCTGAATCATGCTATGGAGTTGTCCCCTTTCTGTTCTGTTCCATAATGCTATACTTAGTCTAGTACAGTAAATGTATTATGGCTATGCTTGGTCTAGTACAGTTAAACATATTAGTGTTCATGTTAATTATAGTTGAAGTGGCAGCCAGAATCCTGAATTACATTAAAGTGGGTTTAGCTTAACCTGTATATTTTAATGTTCTGCTTTTTAGTCCATAAAGAATTTATGGGTTGTCTTTACTGACCCAGCAATTGAAGAGACCGAATCAGTCACAGCTGATGGGTTTTTATTGCTGGTGTGTTTAAGAGAGCTGCTGACCAGGAGCCCACTGAAGAGGTAGTGTTAGCTGTCGTGCCTTGAAGTAGGCTCAGCATAACATCAGGTTATGTTTTGTCAAGGTTTTTAGACACTGATGGGAAAGGAAAAGGTTTTGAGGAATAATTTGAAGGAGGGAAGTGAGACAGCTTCATACCTCACTTGTGGTAATCAGCTGAATTACTCCAAATCTATTCCATGTACAGGTTAAAACACAGCATTTTGATACAGCATTGATCAGTGTGCCACTGTTTTTCTGAGTGGTGCTTACTGTCATAACAGTTATAAATTACAGTCTTTTCTTCGTAAGAAGAAAAGCCAAAGACCTTTACCAGTGTTCTCCATCCTGTGGCATGGGATCGAGCAAGCTGGAGCCAGGGTTGCTGTCACTGTGGTCTGGGTGCCAGGCAAGGCAGTGGCTGATGTTGCTTGCAGTGTACGGACTAACAAAGGTCAGGGACCACTGCTCAATAACAAGTAGTGTTCGAACTATTTCTCTTGTTTATTATTAGAACAGGTCAAAACTGAAAGTGAAATGTTACGTGTATTGGCCTCCCACATGCACTTGGTATTGCTGGTTTTGCCCCGCTCTGCCTCTCAGTCCTGGGCAGTGTGTGCTCCCCTTCGCTGAGCTAAGGACGGAAGGCCTGACTGTCTTGTCCAGCAGCTCCAGAGATAGTCTCTCCTGCCTGATTTCTAGCACCAACTAGACTAGGAAGGCTTGTGCTGCAATGACAACCTCCCTTTCATTGCCAGGTATTGTTGAGAAAATAAACAGTGTTGTTTATTAACAGTAGACAAAATCACAAGATGGAGTTGATAGCCTTTGGAAGTTAGAGATTAAAAATCAGTTAGCAGATGATAGATTAATACAAAGGATAAAAGAAGTCATTCTCTTGATGAAAGAGGTTAACAGTACTATTAGGGGAAGCAGTGTCAGGACCAGTTTTGCTCCATTTAACAGCATTTGCAGCAGTGCAGTAAAGAGGGCTATAATTTGCTGATGACTCAGAATGACTGACAGTATATATAACTTCAAAGACTTCAGATAAAAATTGCAGAATCCACAATGGAATTGTGTAAATGACTGAAACATGGATGGGTTCTTAATTAGTTGTAACTCCTTGGGGAAAGTTCTTCTGAAAGTGATTTTGAATGACTTCTTGAAAACAGTCCTGGCTGGAAAGGCAAATAAAATGCTCAGCTCGTAGGATGTGGCCAGGGATGATTTTTGGGTTTTGGGGGCAGCATATAAGGCAAATGTTGCAATCAGGTAGAACACTGAGTTACTGAAAAGAAGATATTGCAGATGTAGTAAAGATCTGACAAATACTTTAAATATTATGACAATCGGTATATTCAATATGTTCACGAAAGTCGGATATAAAGCATGCCTCTTCCTCATGCTTATTTTGTCATAAGGCAAAAAGGCACTAACAGTGTAAGATAATGCAGTGTCTTACTTATATAGGTCCTTTTTAGGCTGTTTCTGGTTCTGACCTATGCTGACTCTGTGACATCTTGGTTAGAGGACAAGGAGGCATTCTCTGAGTAGGAGGAGTCTTGTGTCAATGCAGAGTGAGGGTGAGCACTAGCTTGTATCCAGCCAACACGTGCTGTTCTCCTTAACTGTCAGTGGTGTTCCATTGCCTCTGTGAGCTGTGTATGCCTGAGCCAGCCATTGGCTCTGTGCATGTCTACTGTTTGCTGCTTTGGTGGCTCTCCTCCTACTTGGCAATTACTGTTATTTTCACATATTTTATACTACAAAAACCCCTTCCTCTTGTCCATAATTTTCTCAACAATTATGCAGGAAGTTTGTTGAAGACTGGATGAAAGGCTGGGTCAGACCATCTCATTTGGTGCCATGCCTTTGCTTTGGTAGAGGAGTGTAAGGCCAGAGCAAGCATTTAATGAGAGTGGTCAGCCACTTTCCTAGCCCTGGCTTTTCGTTGCTCAGGGACTTTATGATCCACAAATTTTATCTTCATGCTTTAAATCCCTCATTGGCTTTTTCTTAGGTGAATCTGTAATATTGATTCTTCAGCTTCCATAAACTCTTCTCTTTTGTGTGGCATCCACTCCACTTGATATGAAGAAGCATCTCCTTTTGTTTGTTTTGAACTTGCAACACTCTGGTTTCATTTCATATCCCCTGTTTTTTTGTCCACCTGCAAGTTTGATTTGAAGGAACCTTCGTTCTTATTGTTGTAACTTAATGTACTATTGCTTTGTGCCACACTATAACAACACAGTTTTATTGTGTTGGTTATTTCATTGTAGGGCTTTGGTGATGTGTAAAGGGGACAAAGCATATGCTTTGGCTGAAGAGGGTTTTTGATCAATTCATTTTTAACTTCAGCTGTTTGGGGTTTTTTTAATACAGAATTAGAGTCTTGATAATCTGTTAAGTTTAATGTAGTGTTACTTAGTACTGTATTGCAAATGATTTACCATTTTAATTTGTGTCCAAAATGAGCTTATTATCCAAATATATTTCTTCTCTCACAACTGGGTAAGTCTTGACTATAATAGTAATTTTGGAATATTACTTTATTCTTGAACTGATGGTTAATAATGTCAGCTTTTAGGGAAATAAACACTTTGTGGATGTGTCTCCATCTGCTGGAAAAATGCTCCCAAGGACCTATGTGTTTTGCCCATATATAATCTCCTCTTTGCTAGCTAATGTGGCTGTTATTTAGAAAACATGGGTGGTGGATGAACAAGTCCCAGGTGGGGAGAACAGGGTTTGAAGGGAGAGAGGCAGAAGGGGACAGAGACTCTTTCCAAAGTAGAATGTACGAAAGGTCAGAGTAAGTGTGGCAATGCCTCTCCTAACAACAATAAAATCCCTTAAACTAGTTAAAGGAACACTTAAAGGACTGGCAAAACAGATGGTGCATAAGTTAAAACTGTACAGGAGCAACTTACCTTCTGCGGCAATTTCAGCAAGACAGTTATTTCCATGGTTGTTACTCTATCATTCAATCACAACATGCAATTACTATAGCAAACCTTCTGTCACATTGCACACGTTTTCACACTTGTCAGAAGAAAAGTCATAGATTAAACAATATGGTTTAAAGTACTGTTTAGTTATGAATTTCATAACTGTATTTTAATGCAAGACAGAAGCATTCTGTTGAAGCAGACCTCAAAAGAGCAAGAACCAGGGGACTATTCTCAGGAAGAAAACCAAGTATCATTTGCCATACAGATCCCATTAGCACAAATGGAAATTTCTCTGTGTTAATGCCTTTGCATCAGTCTGAAAACACAAGTGATCAGAGCCCCTTTTGGAGTTGCTACATGTGCAGAACTCTCACTGAAATCAATGGGATCTTGAAGGAAACACAGAAAGAAGAGATAGGGCCTTAATACTAATATTGCCCTTTTTCTTTTATGCAGTCTTTGCCACAGCCCATGGTACAAAACCTTTCAGTAATTTCTTAATTCTCTTCAAAGTATTTGAAAACAAGGAATGGTAAAATCAGTTTCTTAAACCTTTACCATCCACAGATGCAAGTTCATTTCATTCATTTGCCTCTCTGCTTTGGGATTTTGTGTGTGGTTTTTTGTTGGGGTTCTTTTCCCCCTCTGTGTGCTGTATTTGTTCTCCAGAGCTGGTATCTATTTGGCATACATAGCTGTTTAGATTTATATATGCTGCTTTTGTCTCTCACACTAAATGGTTTGCATGAATGATAAAGTATTAGTAATGCAAGTGGCTGTTCCTCATAACGTTTCTTGAATAATAATGCGGCTCTGGTTTAGACCTTTTCATGTCTGTCTTTCCTTCAGGAAAAAAAAATCAAAGCAACAGCACCAGGATCTCAATATGCTTTTTTTTGCAGAAATGAAAAGGGCATCTGGGGGCAACTCAACCAGAAAGACGGGGAAATCAAAGCGATAACTGTATTTTTCTGTTCCGTTTTGATTGCTCTGTGAAGTTTTCTTCATTTGGGAAATATGTAGTTAAAGAAAAGACAGAAATCTTTATGCCTTTTCTTCAGTTTTGCCACTTTGACTATTTTAAACATATATGTACCAGTTATAGCCATACAAACCATTTCAAAATAGGAAGACTTTGACAAGGCATTGTTACTTGAAACCAATGCAAAAATCTGTCTGGATGATTATGTTGAATAGGAAGTGATAGAAAATGAAAGTCGCACTTCCATTTGAGGTTGTTAACCTTGTGCTTTTGCAGTAGCACCTATCAAAAGAAAGAATAGATGTCTGTAAGAGAGTGAAAGCTGGAAGAACTTGGAAAAAATATGCTTATTTTCTCAGGGAATTTTGTTGGCTTTTTTTGCTTTTGTTTTTAATTTTACTTACGTGTGTGATGGCCTTTCTTGCATTAAGACTGAAGTTTTATTGAGACATCTCCTGACACATTTACTGATGCCAAGTGAAGCATTATGCAGATTCGTTTAACTTGATAGAAATACTGTTGGGGTTACTCAGAATGAGGAAACGTGTCAGAACCTGCACACCTGGACTGACCTTTCTTCAGAGACTGCTCATTTTCCAAGTGCCTTGTTGAACACATTGCCACTGATCTTTTCCCCAAAACCTTCTTTCAGATAGTGTGTTGTTTTCCATTTTCTGAACCAAACCTACAATATCAGAAATGAGGTATCCAGAGTTGTTGACCCATTTTTTGGCAGTACTAGTGCAGCTTAACTTGTCATTCAGCAGCAGTTTGAAAGAGGAAGAACAATAGAAATAGGATTTGGATTGCAGCTGAAGTTGAGGCAGGCATTGCTGCTTGCAATGTCTCTGAATGAAGCCACAGATGGAGATGAGGCTACTGTAGCTGCTGCTGTCCTTGCACAGACGCAAGCAAGAGCAAGGCAGGCCCTTAGGAAAAATTGTAAAGTGGATCTGAAAGCAGATGTGCCACAGCTGTAAGGGAAGTGATAATGGAAGCAGTGAATTCAGAATGGGGCGGATGGCAGCAATCTGTCATCAGGGGGATGGAAGGGTGAAAAGGAAAAAGCTAGAGTGGGGTGACAGCAGAGAATAAATAGGGAGGGGAAAAACACTGCATTGAGGAGACTCAGGATAGCCATAGAAATATCTGTGGAGACTGTGCCTGGGAACAGTGGAAAATAAGTTAGAAAATACAAATAACCTCCTTGGTCTTTGAAAAGAGTCTCAAGTTGTCTTTATCGTGATTTATGTTACCAGACCTCCTCAACAGAATTACAGTCGTGTAATCCACAACTGCTGTTATTTATTCTGGATAAAGAAGGCAATTTTCACTGTGATCTCCCTTGACATTTCCCAAGGTCTACTCCTGTCTCATACCTTTCATCATCATGTACTTCTTCAAGGCGGCTCTCTTACCTCTCTCAAAAAGAAATATGCATTTCAGTCACTCACCCTGGACCAGAGTGACACCGACATTACAGGTTAGGGGAGATCAATTGCATAGCCCTGCTCCTCTTCACCTGAGAGGATCTTTGATGTGTTGACAAGGTTGGAATCCAAGTAAGACATTAACCCACTGTATCATAGTGGCTAAGGTGGCAGGAAGGAAATAAAACAGCATCTTTCTCAACAAGATATCCTCCCTTTTTCATTTTACAATCTGTGTCAATGGCAGTTGGAACTATTAGACCTGCATTAAAATTACAGATTACTTATATAAATGGGAGCTATAAATATCACAAATAGTAAAACTAAAATTGCACCGAGGTTCAGGAGACAGTATGTCTAAAACCTACAAAATTAAGGGCATTTAGAGGAAAGCCTCAACATCAATCTGCCCTTAATTTACCTCATTATTCTTGGTTGTCAAAGAATGATTTCAGTACTATGTTAATGTCACTTAATGGCTTTTTCTTGCAAGGTTGGCTCAGATCTGAATCAGATCGCAGTAAAGGTGCAGTGGCAATTCCATGGATATGTTGGTTTAGATGGAGCAGTAAGGACAGGCTAACCTAGTGTTAGGGATGAAGCAGTTATTATCACTGCAGTCACTAAATACTTTTGCCACTGAATGCCTCCGTTCAGATACTTTTATGTTAATACAGTCATGTGGGTTCTTATTCCTTTCTCTTTTCTCTTGAAAATATTATAAATATAAAGCTCATATTGATCTGTAGAAGTGACACAATATTGGTTTGGATCAGGGCCCTACATTCTAAATTTGAGCTCTTTAAGAATGAATTAGTAAGTGTAATGACCTGTGCGCTAGAAATGCTGATGCTGCATTTGGTATGTCCTCTCTTACCTGCCTGTGTGGGCTTGAGCCAGGCTTGCAACGTCTGTGTATTCTGACCACAATGTATGTCTCGGCGTTTGCATCCGTTAGGGTGGAAATTGCCCTGGACTACCAGGAGCCTGTGCTGGGGCCAGCAGATCTGATTTTCACAGCTGTGCTCCTGGAAATGAGAGCCGTGCACAAGACTGAGGCTGTTGTGTAGTTCTTAATTAGTCCTTTTGAGAAGCAGAGCGTATTTGCTGGCCAGGAGGTGCCTGCTCAGCACTGGCATGTGAGTATTTCTGTCTGAGGCGGGACTGTGCCAGACAGACCTTTTCCTGGACTGTTTTAAGCTCTCCTTTGCCATCACACCCGTGAGGCTGACTGCCATACAGGATAATCTCATGAAGCCAGAGAAGTCTGGCCCATCGTTTTTCATTAGCAGCAATTTTATATTGAATCAATGGAAAGAATATTCCTGTGGTTAGGACTCAAGAGAAAGAGAGTTCCTGAATATGCTTTCTGGCAAACACGTATGATTTCCTGTGCTCAGGGAGAGATTTGTTTCACCTAAATTTAGCTTAGGTGTATAGCTTCACTCTGTAGTCAGCGGTTCCCCCCGAGAGCCATTCATTTGACCTGAAACAGCTGAATTACCCTCTTTATTAACTGTAGAGAGAACCTTAGACCAGAAGTCCAGCCTCAAAATGGCTTAACTGAGATGAAGCAAGATCCTAGCTTTTCTCTTAGGGATACACATGGAAGATGAGGTCAGTGGATCCTGCAGGATCTTGTGAGTAGAAATATGCTAGAGGGGGTGAAATGCCCAAAAACCGCTGTGAAGGTGGCCTCTCAGGCTAAAGAACCAGAATCCCTCAATACAACAGGGTTTTGTTGAAGTGAGTATGATTAAACAGTATTATTAGTCTTCTGAAAATAGTCAATATCCATTTAAAAAGTAATAAGGGCTGGATCTGTAGTGTTCTTGTGAAGGAAGTTGAATATTCAAGCTTTTGTTCACAAAATAGACTGATAGCTGAGGGACTCCAGAAGCAAACCTAGCAACTGCTCCATGCTCTGCAGTGCTGAGAGGCTGATGCAATATGGGGGGTGTAGGTGGATGTCCCTTTCTCTTGAAAACAGCAAGGGGATTTCTGAGTTCTTGACAAAACTCGTAATTGTTCTCTACTGGGGCTAAAAGCACATCGCAGATGTGGTTCGGAATCACTTTGTCATTCATTTCAAGCCTGTTTTGGCATGGGTTGATATAGAAAGGAAAAAAAATGAAATCTGTTCTAAGTTCTTTTTTGATGTTTTCTTCTTTCCTCTTCATCATCTGTGCTTTTGCTGCTTTAATTGGTGCTTCAGTGCAGTGGCTTCTGAGCATCCTGGGCAGATGCTGTCTTATAATGCCAATTATTATGTTTCTATCTGTGTTTTTTTGCTGGGTGAGAGGTGGACTGAAAACTGGCTGAGCTGCTGGGATTAAAGAGCTGTGGCCAGTGGCACAAGGTCCAGCTGGAGGCCACTCACTAGCAGTGCACCCTGATAGTGGGGCCAATACTGTTAAAGATCCTCCTTAGTGCTTTAGATGATGGGGCAGAAAAGCAGCCCAGCAAGGTTTTAGACAGTACAAAGCTTGGAGGAGTGGTCGATATACCAGATGGTTGTGCTGCCTTTCAGACTTACACAGACATAGGAGAGCAACTCTAGTGAAGGTTCGTAAAGATGATTAAGGGCCTGGACTGTATTTCACAGAGGGAAGTGTTGTGAAACAGTTTAGCCTGGAGAAGAAAAGGCTCAGCAGCAAGATGTTATCGATGGGTATAAACTCCTGATGGATGGAAGTGAAGATGAGCAGTCTGTTCTCAGTGGTGCCCCTTGAATGGACAAACTGAAATACAGGCAATCACATTCAAACATTAGAAACCACTTTTGGTTGGTGAAACAGCAGAACAGGTTTCCCACAGAAGTTGTGAAGTCTCCATCCTTGGAGATATTCCAGCCTAATTGGCCGTTGTCCTGGGTGTCTAGCTTTAGTTGGCCCTGCTTTGAGCAGGTGGGTTAGGCTAGAGATGCTTTCTAACCTCAGCTATTCTGTGGTGGTTTAAAAAGTCTAATTTCACTTCTGAGGATTTCTACATACAAATGATCTATGATTTCTAAAAATGTGGCCCAAGCTGTTAGTCCATAGTTCCCCTATCAGCTTTTCATTCTAACTGCATATGTGCAAATAGTTTAGAAAGAAAACAAAACCAAAACTCATCCAACTACTCAGTTTGTGCTTGGGGAAATGAAATAAACCATTTGACCAACTTTCAGTGCAGGTCTTTATCCAGGCGGTCGATTGAGCTATTGCCTTTAATTACTGAACAATAGTAAGCTTGAGCATTTTAAAGTAATTAATTTGGTGACATTCCTCAAGTAGTGAATCTTAAGTTAATTCCATACTACAGTGCTTTATTGTCTTGCATCATTCGTTGTAGCAGCTGGATTCAGTGTCTTCAAAAATCTATTTTAAATGCATATGAAGTTACAATACACAGCTGCTACAAATAATTTATACACATTGGGAGCAATTCCTCAATATTTTTTTGTGTTTTGGTTGAAATTTTTAATTATTTCAGTAAAAACCACACTAAATTTTCACTCATTGCGTGAAGCGAGAGATGCAATTTGTCAATGAGAACGTTGCCACTTTTGTGGGAGACAGGTCATGAAAGGAAGGGGCTCCCCCCAGCCCCGTGGTCTGTTTAGTTTGGTAACAGGAAATATTAAATATGTTCTTTTGGCCCTTTTAACCTCCCAGGTGGCCTCTTTCAGTAACTGCCCTTTTATATAAATAAACAGACTTGAAGAAGTGCAGTCTTTGTGGTAGATATTTACCTGGAGCAGTCTGCAAGTGTGACCAGCAGGGGAAGCTTGTGGAGATCATCTGAAAAGCTGCCACATATTTGGCGTGGATGCTGTGTTTTCTGGGTTATGATGAAATTCTCTACGCACTTGTTGCAAGTAATTTTTACTCAGTATGAGTCCTTCAAGCTTTCAGTAGCTTTGCAACAGTCTTCTCTCAGTTATCGTTTGCCACCCAGCTGTTAGGGGTTTATTTTAAATGTAAATACTGCTGTGTATCATTTTCTAAACCTGTTTGTCCTTAAATTGTGTAATGTGAACTTACAGTCTGGTAAATGAAGGTGCATTGAGAAGTCGTGAGCCACCCATCCAGAAGGGATGTTTCACACTGGGTCTGAATCTGAACTTCAGCTGTAGTTGCTTGACCAGCATTTTGTCAGCCATCAGCATCCGCAGAGAACCTTAAACATAGCTGGGCTGTAAACTTCTTGGCATTTAAATAGTTGGGTGCTTATGTTTATACTGCAATATTCCCCTCAGCCTTTTTCAATACCTGCATGTGCCCAGTGTTTCTAACAGTGCTGAGCAGCTGGATGTATCTGGATGTGTATGAATCAGGAAGCTCATATGAATGCCTAAAGGTTTGTGTGTGATCTGCTGTGATCGAGACTCATTTTTGAGGCAATAATTACTTCTGTATTCTTTAAAGATGGATTAATAAACGTGCTAGTATGGTCCATAATGAAAACTGAGCTTAAGCATTCCCATTTTCAATTCTTCCCTTTATTTTTTTTTTCTCTTCGTTTCCAGTATAGGGAATTGCATTAGAATTCTCTATTAATAAATTTTATTTGAATGACAGTTACTTGCAAAATTTATTGCTCATTGAATTACAGTTCAGAATGATGACAAATACAGAATTTATGGCAGGAGATTTACAGGGAAATAAGTTTTCCTTTATTTTTGTTCCAAGTAGTAATATAAGGATTTTTAAAAGGCAACAGGATAGTATTATAGTCAGTGGTTCATGAAATGGTTTGGTTTATACGTTTGATCTAGTAAAAGTAGCAAAATCTGGTTCTGAAATGTTTGATATGAAATGTTTAAAATGTTCCTGATATCTTAAATACGTATGCATGTACCCTGTGGATATTTTGTACAGCTTAAGAGGTACAGTAGGCCCTGAAGTTTATAGGTTTATTGTGCTTTTTGGAGATAGGTGACTTTATAGAGCCTGTTACTTTGAAAGGCATCCATGGCACCCAAGTGCTTTAGGAGCATTGGCTGATCAACAGGAATATCAGGGTAGCTGATACTGAAGTTGCTTGATGCACACTGAAAAACAGTGCTATAACTGTAGTCAGGCTCACAGAAATGAAGTTAGGGTAGGCTAACAGACATGGGAAGGGGAAGGCAACAGCAGTTTGCTTCTTCTCCTGGGGTACAAACTCACACTTCTTGATGCTAGACTTAAGGATGATTAGTTAGTGCACTTGCATGCCTCTTGCTGTCCCTGAGCTCTAGAGATCATACTCCTGTTGAACTCTGGGTGTAGATGGTGCTATCTGTGGTTGCGTACCACAAGTCCAAGTCTGCACAATGGAGATGAGTTAATCTGAAGCGGGTATGGGGCCCCTGGTGTCAACACCGTAATGAAACCGTGGGGGAGTGGTACTGTTGTGCACATCTGATGGTACCTTTGTGTGTGCCAGCTGCCCAAGTGGATGCTGCCAGGATGGGCATGGATGAGCTTGAAGGCTTCCAGTTTTGAATCCTTCTGCTTGTTTTTGCCTGGTTGAGGTCCTGTATATTCCCTGCAGTTGCAGCAAGCTCAGCTACATGCTCCAAGTGATAACATACACCACTCTATTCCCCACCACACATCTTTACCACCCACTAGATTCAAATCATAAAATCTTGTCATGAAAATAACTTATTACTCAAACAATTGATATCATTTAAATTGGCTTACTTTGTGGTTTAGCTGATAGTTAGCTTTCATAGCACTGTGCTGCAGTCTCTGTAACAGCACTTTGCAATGCCATGATGTACGTGCCACAGCTTTTTGGTGCTGAATGTTAAAAAGATATTCATAGCATGCTATCTAAACATGTTTATTTCTGGCAGAAAGCATAGCTTTAGGCAGTAGATACTTTTGGCTTTTGAAGGTGGACATGACAAGTCCTAGAGGTTGTAAAGTGCCAAGAAACAGGAACCTTGTTAATCTGTGATGTTCCACAAAGTTATTACAAATATATATTTATGTTGCAGTGAACTTTTTGAACACACACATGGGAACTTAGGGTGTGAAAAATTCCTTATTATACTTCAACTCTATGCGCAAAGCTCATTCCAGCATAGGCAGCTCTACCTTGTAACGCTCTGCTTTACCTCTGCAGCGTCCCTCTGGCATTCACCCTCGTGAATCACAGCGGAGCAGTGTTGTCAGGGCTGCTCTTAAACAAGCAATTTTCTCTCTGCCCACTCACCTGCCACTTCAGTTCATGAGGCTATCACTGACTGTAAGACAAACAATCTAGCAGAGGCGCTCACTGTACTTCTTTTCAGACAAGGATGCTCACAGCACAGAGGAACTCATCTCACTTTAATATTTTCATATAAATCAAGGTGAAAAACAAAAACTCAAGTCAAATTTCAAAACCAATAAACTGAGGCACTGTAAGAGCAGAGTTTGGTTGAGTTTTGGGTCAGGTCCTCTGAGCAGCAGGAATGGGGCTTTCTCCCATTGAAGCAAGGATTCAAGTTTCTGCTTATCTGACATGGACAGTGGTTTGGCACTTAGGTTTTTGGAGCTTCGGGTCTTCCTTTGATCTGGGTGTTAGTGCTTTTGCAATTTCTTAATGCTGCTAAGGTACTGTAGAGATAGTCTTTTAAAGTGGAAGGCAAGTTAATTATTTTTGGCCTATGGTATAGTGCTCAAAGCCATGTCCCAGCTTGAAGGGCAACTTCCCACTTGCTGGCAAATAAGAGGGAGAAGGTTAATAGAAAGGTTATGAACAGATAGCTCCTTGCAGTGTTAAGGGAATAAAGCAAGCAGCTCAGGAGCATGTGAGGCTTCACAGGCTCTGGAGGAAGGTGGTAGGGGAAGGGATGTAACCCATCTTGAGCTGGTACAGGGGGGCATCATCACTGAGCACAGGTTGGCTGCTACCTCACATTATGGAAATGAAAGAGGAGATGAAGAGGCCACTTCTGGAGCTTGCAGAGGAGCAAGCTGCTTGATGAAGAGATCTTTTCCCAGGGTCAGTTATCTGCCCATCCTCTAGCAAAATGCCTGTATCACAGGTCCCAGAGCACTGGTGGTACGTAGAAAGTGAGATACTGGAAACAGTAATTGTAACATCCTCAAGTTTGTTCAGATGCAAGGTTTTCTGCAGTACTGGCACAGGCTCTAGCTGGCAAGGAGTATGACCAATATAGTATAGTATAGTATAAAGTATATGGAGTGTATAAAGAGTGTGTGTGTGTGTGTGTATATATATATATAAAAATAAAGTATATCCAAAGGAATATTTGTTACCTTGAACTTGCTGGAGAAGCTCGTGGTGGTGTTTTGTGTGTAACACATTTAACTACCATCAACCCAGAGATATTAAGGACTTTTGACTTTGTTGAAGAATCAGATAAAAATTGTTTCCTCTTGCAATTTTAGTGAAAACTAAGGCTTTTTAAACGGTTCCAAGTTCTTTGTGAAGATTCAGCAATGCCAGTTACACAAGGGAAAGGCTCTCAAGCATGTGTGCTAGTCTGCTTCATGAGATGATGCAGTGAGACCGGAGAAAGCTCAATCTGTATTTAATTTTATTATTATCTGCTGTGTTATGTGCTGGAAGACAAGTGCTTACCTTGTATGTGGCTGGGTTGTGGCAGAAATGACACTGGGATGCTGGTGCAGAATGCAGAGCGCTTAATTTGAAGACAGTCTTTGCTCTTTGGAAGCAATTATTAGGACTGCAGTAGGAGGCAGCTGGTTATGTAGACGTAGCAATTGTATTCATCTAATGTATAACAGTTAATACAGTGCAGCTCAGTGTGAACTAGAACCCCTTGTTGTAGACAAGCCCTTAAGTATTTAAATACCCAGGTTCCTCCTATTGAAATGTCTTGAGTCCAGCTTGGCCTCCACATGGTGACTATTGTAAGTTTTCCTCATGAAACTGCATTACATTTCATCCTAATTAACACTGCTGGTGTAGCCTTAATAAAGAAACATTCCATTAAAAAGTACCAGAGTCTGAGTACTCACATCCTCTGGTACAGGAATTAAATCACTGTCATTAAATCACACAAATAGAGTGTTCACGCAGCTTGATTTAATTTGGCCTTTTTCTCGAGATGGTGGCAGCAGTGTAGTAGTAGTAAGCTCTCACTCTTACTACTGGTGTTTTACTCCAGCGTTACATCTGGTTTGAGTGCTGTCAGCCCTCAAAGTAAAGCAAACACGCTATTTCAGTAGCAAAGAAATTAAAGGTTTGTCAATAAATAGCAGTTACCAGCAACAGATTAAGATGAAAAACATTTTATTGTGGAAATGGGAATGAATGTTTCCTACTGTGAACCTGATTTTTTTTATTGAAATCAAATACATAATTAAGATTTTATTATGCACAGAAAAGGTTAGAAACCTTAATGTCTTTTGTCCATGAGCCAAATATTGTACTATGGTGATATCCATGCTGTGAGTTCCCCATTACGGCTCTGCCAGTAATTTCAACCTGGCATCTAGGCTAAATTGTCTCCCTAGGAGCCAAGAGAAACACAGTTGATATGTGATCTCAGGCACGGGCCTTTCTTGAATGAATAAAAGCACTGTCACATCTTACGAAATTACATCTGCTGGTTATATGCTGTGATCATCTCTGAATGAGAGAGAGGGCAGAGCTCATCTAAGTTATGGCACAAACCGGTATTCCAAAGGAACTTGATGGGATTTTACGCACTCTTGTAGCTCCATTCGTGTCTCAGCTGCGTGACAGAAACTGAAAGCAAGGTAATGATTATGACGTGTCTGCACAGTAACTTTGAAGTAGGTGTTAAAAAACACACACAACACACAAATTACTGGCTAAAGCTTGCTAAACAGCCTCAGAGCAGCGTGGTCTGTGAATGGAGATGAACAAATGCAACAGGTGTCTATCATGCAGTGCTGAAAATGCAGTCGTGTCATCTCTTCTGCAAGCAGGGCTGAAAAGGATGCCTAGTCCCCTGTAGCCCACTGGTTTCCCTTAGAGCTCCCAGCTCCAGGGGCCCAAATAAACACAGCTGCAGTGTGAGATCTAAACAGCCTATTCTGAGCCCATCCCTTAGTCCAGTGGTTGGTCTTGTAAATCCCTTTAAGATCACCATCTAGGTTTAAGTAGCTGCATCTTGCTTGGGCACCCTACCAGCCTGATGCCCTTTGCTTTGCATAAGTGATAAACCAGTAGTGACATGGGTGCAAATGGTGCACGGTTCTTCTTCACTGCCCAGGGGCTGCAGAGCCATCTCGGCCTGTGGTCCTCCACAGTGGGTGCTTTGCCCCATATGTGGGCATCTGCAGTTGGTGGTGGCAGTGCTACTTCCTGCATGCACCATATGTGGTGTTGCCCAAGGAGCTGTGGGATTGATGGGATTTCAGATGTGCTGCAGGACTGTTTGCCCATGCCCAGAGTTGTGGGGCCAGTGAGAGAAGGAACCTTGAATACTCCATTACTCATTCCATGTGGCCAATAATAGTATCTAAGTCATGTGCTGTTACTCAAGTTCTGGCAAAAAATGGCTCCAAACAAGTGTTGTGTTTTCCATTATCTCTTAATGTGAAGCTTCAGCAGTGGTGAATTTTATAATCTGTTTCTAAACCGGACAAAATCATCCTTTATGCCTCTGTTATTGCTGGAGCATCTGTTGCCACCTCAGCCTGAGCTCTGTAACCCTGTGGATTTTTTTTCCCCCTTACTCCATTCCTCATTTCCTTAAAGAGCTGATTCGTTGTGATTTATTGGGTACAAACTACAAAGCTAAGTATTTTTCAGGATGTAAGTTGTAGTGGTTGTGAGAAGGAATGAGACTGTAATTCTCCCCCACTTTATTTTAGTTAAGCATTTTCAGAGGGGAGGGAAGGATGTATTCTTTCCATTAGACCTCTTCTTTCTTAATCACCATTCCCTAATTAATTCCCTGGTTAAATATAAAGCAAGCATTAGCTTTGAATAATGTTTTCCTGTGTGATTAAGTAAAGAAGAATTCCTTTCTTTTGCATGGTGACTCATCGCCGGGGTATCTGGAGAGAGCCTCAGGGTGGATATTTGAGACTTTGGTCCCAGGTGCTCCTGTACCTTTGAGCTGTGTTTGCTGTCAGTCTAGAGGTGGGAGGCAAAGGTGATATCACGTATCAATGGCACACAAAGAAAATTGCCTCTCTTGTGAAACCATGGCTTTGGTTTCTCCTGGTGGAAAACTGGCTCGGGCTCACAGAAATGCAAATCTACAGCTAGGAGAAACATGAATGGGCATTCTTGCTTTCACAGTGTCTAGAGCCATCTCTTGTGGCGTGATGCATTCTCTGTGGTGTCCAAGCTGACCCAAAAATGTACCTTGCCTTTTCACCCAATGTCTTCTAATTCGTGTCCCTGAACCAGTTTATAAGCCTTTGACTTGTTCCAGTGCAGCTGTGTTGAGTCACACCACAAACTGTATGTCTGAAATAAATGAGGTTAAAAATGAAAGGCTCTCAAACAAAAAAGGAGGGTATAGTGAATGAGGGCATGGCAGGGGAGGGCAGGGTTTAAGCTGACCAAGCTTATTTTACTACTGAAGAAACATTGTCTAACTCTATCCAGAGAATATGACCTTTTCTTTTTCCTACTGTACCAGCTTATGGTGTTAATTTTTAGCTCATGGCATTGATTTTTAGCTCAAAAGGCAGTTTTAATAACAATTCTAAGTTCAAATGTTGCTCATAGCTCAAGATGAGAAAAAAGAATGTGCCTTTATTAACATGGCAGCAAGAAATACATATGGAATATGTTTCATATAATGACATGAAAATGCCTGCAAATTGACTGCTTTAACAGTGAGGGCTACAACATCTAATCTCTGGGTGTTAGGAAACAGGCATTTAAAAATACCCTTGGTTTTGATAAGAAGTTCAGCAAAGAGAAATCCCACTGATTTTTTTTTCCCCTTTCATTTGTTTTACAGGCATTTCCCTGTATTTCAACAGGAATTTATGGTAAGTAAGACCTTAGATGTTGCTTATTGCTTACTCAGTTTTTCTATTATTACAATTTTAAACAGTCATATTTCATATCAGATGTCATTTTGGAATGTAAATCTATTTTATACTGTGTTAAATAACAGAGACCCAAAACCTTTGAATGTGACTAGATACCAGGGTGCTGATAAGTGAGGTACTGTTGTGCAGCCCTTAGCACAGCCCTTAGCCTGTGAACCGAGACCCACAGCTGTGATTACACTTCTGCAGCTCCAGTAACTCTTAAACTCACTACTGTGGTTTCAGCAGGGAAAAATAGACTTCCTGATGGCCAAGATTGGGTAAAAAGTGTATTTTCCTCAAGCAAATTTGCTAGAATAGCATGAAATTGTCTTAGCTCCCTTGAGTTGTGATTCCACATTTTTAGTTTATTAATTTACATGCAAATGAATGCTGCCTGAAGAAGTGGAGGGGGAAAGGGTTATTACAAAATTTGTCACTTGCTTTGTTGTAATCTTAAGGCAATCCATCACAAAAAGTCAGCTGCTTTTCGGTTAACATTGTGGAAGAAGTGGGCATGATATTTGAAGGAGGAGGAAGACAAGCTGTTCCATATTTAGAAAAACATGGAGAAATTTGGAAGGATGTGCAAATTACCAGGGGACAAAAATATTGTTTCCTTTAAAAGTAACAGAGGTTGATTTTTTCCTTTCATTTTGGTTCAGTAGGTGCCTAGGTTGGATTACTTATACAATTGAAAGGTTTTAAAGGAACAGGATAAGCAGCAATAGATTCAAAAAATGCAGTCATCATGTAACACTGTAGTTTGACATAGCTGCCACTGTGTGAAAATAACACAGTAATTTTTAGATAAAGTAATTTTAGTTTTGTCTAATCATGTACTGCAGATGTGGGGGGAAGTGACAGGAGTATTTAGGGTTGTTTCGTCTTTTTCAAGGACTTCTAATTTGAAACTGACTGCTGATTGTAAATCTGAATTAGGCTTCAGAAGGTAGAATCGAAATACTTTTGGATCCTTTTCTGCTTGAGTTGCATTTCCAGTAGTGCAGAAGAACACTCAGATGCCATTGCCACAAACACTAGAACTCCCTGAATGTGGTTTCCAGTGAAAGGAAACCTTTTCCTCTGTGTTGGTCCTTAATTCAGGTCCGCTTCTTGAACCTTGAGGAGAGCTCTGCATTTTAGTTCTGGACTCTCGGTTTCAATCTTGATCTTTAGTATAGATGCATTTTTGTTATTAGTTTACAAAACCAGGCAAGACATGGCATAAATATATGGAAATTACTAGTAAGTGGAATTTACAAATAATAGGAGTTCATTTAGTGGTGATCTTGGCAGTCCTGGGGTAATGGTTGGACTCGATGATCTTAAAGGTCTTTTCCAACCCAGTTGATTCTATGATTTTTATAATTGGCCTAGTTAATAGAAAAGGTCTTGTCAGGTGAGGAATATGATGTCCTGAACTCAGTAAAGAGAGTTGCAAAGGATCTCTGATAGGAATCTCTAGTTTTCTTTTCCTGAGGTAATGGCTGCTTTTCTTGATGTTAGCATTGATTTTAACTGGAAAGCTGTGGCACTACTGAAACGTTATGGAGTGTGGCAGATGCTTTTCAGTAATTGTTTGCTGTTTTCACCTTTGGAAATGAATTCAGACACATTTCTGCTAAAATCCGCTGCTGCTTTGTTTTGATTTGTTTGTTTGTTTAGAGAATACAATCTCTAATTGATTTTACTGTTTACATTTTAATAAACGTGGTATTCCTCAATGAAATAAATGCCTTCTTTCCAGGCTCTCAGACATTCTGCCTGAAAGCAGTAATTAAACAGGCAATCCTGCATCAGGCTTCAGGTGTCAGTGTTTTCAGGAATGTTTGATAGCAGTTGCACTGCTAAAATTATGCAGTGTGATGTGTTTGAGGTGTAAAGTACACCCAAAAGCCGCAAAGCTATGCTTTCATCTTCCTGGTTTTGTTTGGGTTTTTTCCCCTCCGTATATGCACATTCCTTTAGATCAAGTCAACGTCTAGACAAGCAAGTGGATCAGCTTCATTCCTGCTGGCCTTGCTGATTAGTATTGCTTCATGTATCTTGCAGTTAGCACTGGACTATCCCAATAAAATGTTATTGAAGGAGCACACAGCCTTGGTTTCTCACCTCAGATCCATACGAACAAATGCTATCCCTTCAGAAGCCCTTGGCTAAGAATTGGGGTTCACCTCCAAGTGGAAGTGGACAAATTTGCAAGAGATGAACTGAGTGTATCCAATTTAGGAATCTGAATTGTGTTCTGCTTCAAATTCTTGTAAAGGCTTCAATTATTTGCCTTTTCTATTATTATCAGGAGAGAGTAGTCATGCTTCTCTGGAAAGCAGTCCTTTCCTGTTTGCATCACTGCAGAGCACTCCTTTTCTCCCATAAAAAGAAAAGCGGGAAGAAACAGGCAAGAAAGCCTTTTTCCGAGGTTTTGGCTAAGATCAGATGGCTTTTCATGAGAAGGGTGTAGGATAGAGGGAAGGTCTGCCTTTCCTCCACGAACACTTTCCTGACACTCCATCTCCACCCATAACACTGTGGATGTTCCAGCTTGAATGAGTTAAATCCCTGAGAAGGCTGTTTGCCATGAAGGCACTGTGCCAGGAGACAAAACTTTGATTTTAATGTGCTCCTATTTAAAGAGCGCTGGCAACAAATTCACTCATGAGGGATCTTTGGTTTGGGAGTCTGATAGCATCAAATGAGGGATTAAATCCTTAAAAAATGAAGTGGAAAGCAACCAATGCCGAATGTTTGTAAGGACTGCAAAACAAGTAAGAGCTTAAAGGCACTCATGGGTGTGGGGGAGGAGGTGCTGTCTTTTCCTAAGAGATCTCTGTCACCTCTAAAATGCTTATGAACTGATAATCAAAGAAAAAAGAGGTTATGAAGAGTCATGTCCCCATGGATTCCTGAGTTACTCTCTTCTGTTGCAGTAAATGCTTTCCTTTATATTAAAAGCATGAAGATTCCTAAACAAAACTGCTCAGGAGGAGCACAGAGGACTTGCACCACTCCTGTATGACTGGGGAGGTACTGGAGTATTGAGCAGCAGATCCTCAGTAGTGGTTCAATAACACTCGAGCAAGGCAGTCTTAACCTTATCACAGCTTCTCTCAGGCCAGCTACGTTTTTAAGGACTTTCTTCTGATTTGTCTCTTTTTTTGCCTTTTTTAACGCAATTTTACTATCTGTTTTAAAAAAAAAAAATAAAAATTAAAAAATAATAAAAATAAATCTACTGACAAATATGTAATCCTGAGGGTAAAAACTGTTATTTTAGGCTGTAGTGTGTCAGATTTTCACCTTATACACAGTGAATCACCATTTACACATCCACTTTCCCCATAATTACCATCTCGTTATGTCTGAGGTACTGCCAGAAGGAGGGAGGAAAAAAAAGCAGCAACTTTCCTCAGTAGATTTTATGGCAGAACACCTCATTATAATGCCTTTAAGAAGTTATCCTCAGATTCTGGTGTTTGCAGCCTGCAAAGTGAACAAGGATGTCTGATATGTAGTGCTCCAAACCT
The DNA here is from genome assembly GCA_026283785.1 of Coracopsis vasa. Taxonomy (NCBI): domain Eukaryota; kingdom Metazoa; phylum Chordata; class Aves; order Psittaciformes; family Psittacidae; genus Coracopsis; species Coracopsis vasa. The sequence goes on from JANHGB010030556.1 coordinate 20,991, forward strand.
TACGAGCTGCAAAATTAAAGCAAGGCTCTGCAGATGGATATGAGAAGACAGGAATTTTCATGTTTGTCACAATAGTCTGTTGAGAGGTAATTATGGGGTCGACTGAATATGGAAGGAGTTGAAGACGTTAGGGTCTATGCACACCTATTTGTTACTTTCTTACTGGTATTTTAAAGTAATACAGTATTTGGATTCTGCTCCTAGATACTTTTGTTGGCAGTGTAAGCAAGTATTTAAATGTTATTTTAAGCTTAAGGGAGGGGAAAAAGAGAAAAGGAAAGAGGGAGGGAAAGATGAAACGAAGAGAAGTCTCCACTTGGTATTTCTCTTTGTCTCTACATCAGTATAGGTGTATATTTTGCTTTAGATTGACTTTCACTAAAATGATAGCATCTGTCCTTCCTGAGAAGGAAGGTAATGGCAGCTCTTAGGTTTTGTTATGAATGTATGTTTGCATTTCTTTTAAAAACACAGAGAAAGGGAAAGAAGAAGACTTGAAGCCTTGAAAGTGCAGAATGTCTGCGGTGATTTAGGCAGTGGAAATGCAGAGGTTCACCACATTTTAAACAGCTTTATTACGTTGGAGTAAGTCTTGTTTCTTTTAGAACCAGGCCGCTTATGCTTACTTGTAACTTTTGGCCTGGTCGTGGCAAAACATTGCAAGGTTAAATTTATTATGTGTTGCTAAAGGAGAGTCTGAAAAGCACGCGTAGAAAGCGAGGAATAAAAAAGCAGTGTGCAGTGTGCATAGGAAATAGAATCATACAATACGCTCTCAAGGCAGGATGCAGGGAGGTATCACAGATCCTCTGCTCTGCTTTATCTGGGGAGAGAGGTCCCTTGTTCTAGTGCCAGCTCGTGTCACAGCTGTCCTGACCTCTGGTGTGTCCTCCTCAGTATCCAAAGAACAATTCATCCTGCCAGTCCTCAGAGGGCTGCGAGCGTATCCATCAGCTCTTCTCCCTGTGAGGTGATCCCGGATAGATTATAACAAGGGATTAACCGACAGGTATGCTACTGAAGAATTATAAAAGCCCTCTGAAAATCTGAGTCAGAAGACTAAACCAAATGTTTTCTAAGGCAGAATAAATTCCTGACACAAGGCTAAAGGTTGAGGCAATCTATTTCCATCTTTGCCGTCTGTTTTGTCTCATTTTCTGTTGGCATTTTGTTCCTAAGATTACATATTTCTTTAATGAGCAATTCTAATGAGGGTTGCACTTCATCCTTCCAAGGAAGGAGTTAGCTGCAAATTTTTTAGAGCAGCTATACACAAATATATAGTAAGTAACCGTGAAGCAGTCTTGTATTTGTCTCCTGCCTGGTGCTTTGAGTCCCTGTAACCATTATAATGGCCCGATGCTGTACGTGATCGTCAGCATTTGCATATTGCGATGTTGATTATGGTGACCTAGGAAAATGGATATTATATGAATTCTCTGTGATTGGCGGGAAAGCGAAAATCCAGTAGGTCACATAAGGAAAGTTCTCATTAAGAAGACTCTCTTAACTAAGACAATTTTGTGATCTGATCAGCAGCTCTTTATCTCTCAACTCAGAGTGCATCATTTTCTTTGACACTACTGTGTGGTTTTAACAGTAATTTTTTGTAAGTCATGGGAAGTTAATTACATTTTGTTATTTACTCCATAATTTGTATAATGTAATATTTTAGCGAAGAGGAAGCTACATAACTCATTTTCTGCTGCTGCTTTTGGGACTGATCACCAGTTAACTGAGATTATTATTGAAATTAATAATTGTAACAGCTATGAAATGACTATTATAATATTCAAGTAATCCTAGAAATCTAATTACTACTTGCATAAAAATTTGCTGCATGCATTATTTAACAGTGTTCTTATTTCAGACAGTGCCGTGTCCATGATATTAATTGATCTCTTCCCATACTTTAAAGACTAAAAAAATTATTACTGGAAAGTGTAAATCAATGAGCTCGCAACAGTCTAAAATTAACGTTCATACGACGTATTTAGTAAGAAGCAGCTCAAACTTGATTTCAGGCAAGAAACTTAATAAGCTCTCTTTTTCGGTGGAAACCAGCATTTTATGGATCCTGTAGTTAGACTATCTAGAACTTTATCTATTTTGAAGTTCTTGCTGACTGGTCCAACTTACAGCATTTTCCCTGAATATTAGAGGACAAATCCTGTCCTTCATTAAAACAGCATTTAGTGATTGTCCTTAGAAATTTCTCTTTGAAAGCTTAGACTTTTGGGCACTTACTACTGAGTTGCGTCATGGCCTTGCTTTTTATCTTCTCCCTTTTCTTTTCAGTAAGAGACAGAGAGTCTGTTCTCTTCTAGAGAAGGGAAGGCTCAGGGAAGACCTTTGAACAGCCTTCGAATAACTAAAGGGGCCCTACAAGAAAGCCAGAGAGGAACTTTGTACAAGGGCATGTAGTAATAGGACAAGGGAGAATGGCTTTAAACTGAAAGGAGATTGAAATAAGATATTAGGAAAAAATTCCTTACTGTGAGGGCAGTGAAACACTGGCACATGGTGCCCAAAGAAGCTGTGGCTGCCCCATCCCTGGCAGTGTTCAAGGCCAGGCTGAATTGGGTTTGGAGCAACCTTGTCTAGTGGAAGATGTCCCTGCTCATAGCAGTGTGTTGGAACTGGATGATCTTTAAGGTCCCTTCCAACCCAAACCATATTCTATGATTCTGGCTAGTTACTGTTTTTCTTTTAAAATCAGCAGAAGTATAATGAACTTGCGCTTTACAGACTTTACAAAGCCTTGGCTCCTGTGTTAGGCTCACTGCTTTGAGTTTAGATTTGCTTATATCAATTGCCCCTTCAATCTTGCGACTTCTGCCCACACTCTTTAACCTCACTGTCTTGGTTCTACTCTGCAAGAAACAATTGTTCATGTGCTCTCTTGCTCTTATTTCATAGTAGCCTTCACCTTGAAGCTCCTAGCATGGCTCATGTCTAGTTGGTTTTGCAATGAGCTACATAGATACCTGCAGACTTTATCTGAAGAAAAGCCATATCTCCAAAGGCATCAAACCCACATTGCCCTTAAGACTCTTTTCCCCTTTTTCCTGTTACTTTTTTTGTATTTTTTTCACAGGCAAACCATTCTGCACAGCATAAAAGAGCTGGAATAAATCTCTGGTATTCAGAAAACATATTGCTGATATCACAAACAGGGCTTCAGCTGGTCAGATATAATGTTTGTTTTGATACTTGTGGTTTTCCATTCAAAGAATTAAAAGTGTCTTAATTACCATGATGAAAGTTAAAACTCTTTATTGTTCTAGAGCAACAGCATCACTTAATTATCTTCTCTAAATTTTCCTGGATGATGTCAACAAGATAATCTTCTGTTTGGTCTGTGGCTTTACAATCAGGAAAGGTTGAAGCTCTTTGAAGTTAATTTGTTAAGAAGTGAATTTAAGTAAGAAAATAAAGATATATGGACCTTTTCCTGGAGACATTAAATTGAGTCATGAAGTATAAAATGCTTCTTGGTAAAAGACCCAGTTATGCCTATCAGAATTTTTTCTTTGATGATGTCTTGCCCCTTTACCCAGAAAAGAGCATGGCTCTAAAACTGAACTTGGAGCCCAATCCGTTAGTGGATTCCACCATTTCCATTGGCTTTAATGAGTATGGAACATACCACGGCATTGTGGAGAAGCAGAAGGATGCCGAAGCTCAGAATTATGCAGTTTCACCTCATTTGGTTTTAAAGGTATAATAAAGAATGAACTGGCCTAAGTTAACTTAAAATCACTGTCTCAAAGAGTTAAGAGGCTACTAATCTCATCATTTACATACCTATTTAAACCACTAAGTAAACCAGTTAAGCTTATATATTGCTATTCATGACTACTTCTCTACATTTCATCTTGAGAGGTCAGCATTTGGAAGGCAAGACAAAGGCATGCTCTCTTAGGTTTCAGTGAAGCCCTGAGTAACCTCCTCCATGTTTGAAATTGTTCCTGTTTTGAGCAGAAGGGTGGGACAAATGACCTCCATAGGTGCTGTAGCCTTCCAACCTGGGTTTTTCTGTGATTCCAAGATTCTTAATGTTTTCTTCATTGACAAGCAGGATTCATACCAGGGAATCACATCATTACCTCAGATTCCTTGGTGAGATCTCATCAGGTGCTAGAGCAAAGCAGGTTTTCTTTTCAGAAGGAGAACATAGTGGTGTTGTGTGTGTCTTTTAACCGTATTCATGGTTAACTGTAGTGTGACAATTTAGTAACTGTAAGAACATCTTTTTCATGCTTTCCCCATTTCTACAGAAAACATTGTATATGAACTGTGTTACCCCTGAGTTTTAAACACATTGTAAAAAGACAGCGAGTTTAATGCTTTCAGTCAAATTTCATGATGCAACTAAGCTTCCTTGAAAGGCTGAACTGAGTAAAGAATTAATCTAGTTAAAGAAGAATAGATATCATCTTGACAGCTGTAAGACTACTCCTGGGTTTGATAACCTGCACTAGAGGTGATGTGTGTCATATTAGCAGTGATTTCATTTACCCATGCACTGTGGCATAACTAGTCTTGTATGTAATCTTAGTTACACAGCACACATTCTCAATACTTCAGCTGCTAAAAAAAAATGCCTAGGGTAAGATGTTTAATCCTAGATCATCACCTGCAATCATTGTAATACTGTGCAGTTGTCTTATCTGACATTTACAAATGAAAACTGTTAGATGTTTTCAGTTAATATTGAATCCCACTCACAGTATAGAACTTATTTGATGAGAATGGAATAGTTATACTAGTCTATGCTCCTGTGTCCTTAAGTAGCTTTTAAAAGCCATGAGACACTAAAGTGGAACAGGAGTAATGGTCAACAAGTTTACTGTGAGAGTGTTGAGGCCCTGGAATGGGTTGCTCAAGGAAGTTGTGAATGCTCCATCGCTGACAGTGTTCAAGGCCAGGCTAGACAGAGACTTGGGCAACAGGTCTAGTGTGAGGTGTCCCTGCCTGTGGCAGGGGGGGTCAGAACCTGGTGATCTTAAGGTCCTTTCCAACCCAAACCATTCAGTGATTCTGTGAATAATATTTGTGGTGTGACATATATCAAGTAGTTTTACAACAAAAGGTATTAACTCTTATCTTTTTGAACTTCTGTGGCTGCATTAGATAGTAAATGCCTGAGGTAAACAGCTCCTCTTTCTCATTCTTTCCTTATTTCTAGTGCACAGTGATAGGTCTGGCCGCAGAATATTGTGGAGTTGCCCCTTATTTGTTCTATTTTTTGTTCTCTATAGCAGACATTGTCTTTTAGTGTGTATTTATATGATACCTGTCGCAATGGGCCTCCTCAGTACTGGAGACCCTAAATACAAACATTGACAGTCACCATATAAATAAATTTACATTACCAAGATCATCTCTTATTTATGTTTGATGTCTGAAGGTTCTTCAGGAAGTGTGGAAGAAATGTGCGTGAAAATACTGGTGCTTTGAGGTGGCCTGTGGAAGGTAGAAATGTATTGTTGTTAGGGCAAATACTTTCTCTTCATCCTGATATGAAAGAAAAGATCAACAGAACAAACCTGCTATTCTGTGTCTCATCAAAGTACCTGAAAGACTGTTTAAAGGTGTCTCTGTCTCCAAGGGTTGTTCTCTGTGGTGTCCTTTTTTTCTGCATCTTTGTTAGATAGGAATGCTGCCATATATCATTGGAAAGGGCAACTGCTGCGGAGGCAGGAGAAGAATAGCAAAGTCAGATGATTCAGTGTAATGAATGACTAATCCTCTTTCTAAGCCAGCATCCTGTTTATAAAGACATATTCTGCAGTGCTGCACACCACAGATCTCGGTGGTGGATGTGTTAATGGAAGGCCACCTTGGGCAAGGAAGAGAGCTGTGCTTTTTTGTCTTCAGAGCACATTTAAAGCCACTGTGTGCTGCTGACTATTGGAAACATTCGCCTCTCTTCTGTCTGAAGATGTGATACCCAATACAATACTACAAAATTAACTGAATTTCAACAATGGAAGGAAGCATCTGTTACAGTGGTCTGAATTTTCTTGAGGGGAAAGGGATTATTTTTTTAAAACCCGAATTTCTAAGGCAATAGAAAGTTGGATTTGTACACATGCTTTGAATTTATGCAACGAGTAATTTGCTGGTGTGTAAAATGAATTGCAGGCATGCATTGCCAGGAATGAGGTATTATTTCTCAAATTCCATATTAATAATTATTAACAAAAAAAAATCAGGCTGTTGTGGAATTGTTTCCTATTTCCTTAATCTGTCAGAATCCGATTATTCAGTTTAAGCTAGTTGTCTGTATCAATGCAATATTAAACAGCTTGTGAGAACACATGAGGTTTACTGCAGGGGAAACGCAGCAAGAGTCAAAACTTACCTTTCTATGAGTACTGTTCAGGGGAAAGTTTGAATGCTTTTAAGAGCTTCTGTATAGAGCAGAGCCATTGCTAGTTTTGTTTTCTTAGCAGTAACAGTATACATATTAAATTCCCCTTCAGGCTTACCTAAGGTAAGGTGCTCAGAAACAAATGTGCACCTTGTTGAAGAGTGTTAAGTCAGAAGTTCAGCATGTCTTAACAAGGTGACTACAGAAATAAATGTGGATGGCCTCTTTGTGTACCTGCCAGCCTGCCAACCATTTCCTGAAGAGCTGGGGAGGGAGGGGTGGTGGGAAGTCACCTTCTGCTTTAAAACACACTTTGGGTCAGCTCTCTGCTCAATAGAGCCACATTCAGTTTATTTCTGAGCTGTCACTGCTGCAGAATAGCGCCTGTTTGAGGGGTATTCTGTGAGAAGACTAACTGTAATTGGCAATCCATTTCTTCATTTCCATTCTACAGCCAGCCTTGACGAATTAATCACAATCAAATACAGGCTGCGGGAAGGGGGCGACCTATGTAGCACAGAAGAAAAATGAGGCCTCATGCCAGCGTGACAGACTAATCTTTCAATTCACCCCATTAGACTGAACGAGGGGACTTGTTGGTGTGCCTGTCGCCAACACGGCCCATAAACAAACTGTTCACTCTCAATGCTAGGGTTTGGCAGGTGCAATAAAGGTTATTGAGTGCCACACAGGACCTCGTCGATCACTGCTGTGGGATGGGGATCACCTGGATTAGTCCTGAGGAGGAAGACTCACTAGGCTGTGGCTTACAAGGTTGCCTGGAGTGAGCTCGACCTAAGTGATGTTGTGATTTTGTGTCTGATCCTATAGGAACTGAGGTGGCTCCTTGGTTTGGGTGGATCTGTTTTGGCTACTGTACAAGAAGCCTGTCACCACAACGATTATTGCTCACAGGTCTGAGCAATGATAGTCTCTGAAGTCATGCCAGGGAATAGGACCTAGGTTGGTTCCAGATGGAAAGGAAAGAACAGTAGCCTGAAGAACTAGATTTATTTTGTCAGCTGTGGAAAAAAGCTTGAGATCTGCTGGTAGATGTTTTAGTTAGCTTTCTTCTTTTGTACTTGTTGGAATGGTACAGCACATGTGTGGCTTCTAGGGTTATATTTGGAATATGAGACCCTATTTTAACTAACCTACTCATAATAATGTTCTTTGTACTATCTACTGCTAGGATTTTAGGTTTTCGAATGCTAACTAAAATGGAAACAGAGCTAAATTCATGCTGGTGTAAGTCGATATACCTTGGTTTCAGAGAAACTGTAGTGGTTTACAGTAGCTGTGAAAAATTCCATTGCATTTAGAGGAATAGATGCTGCTTTTTATAATAGACCCTGTTCACTCTAACTCTAATTTCATTGACTTCAGCAGAGGAGAAATCTGGTTCAATGTATCATACCTTTCTTATAACGTTCATTTTGGGCAGAGAAGACTTTGTTATCTTTTTCTTGAAAGAGTATCTAGCCCCTTGGAAAGAACATTACTTTAAAGTCTGATTTGTAAGCGATTTGTGTGTGTCTCTCTTTTTATTCCTTTCAATATATTAGTTATATACGAAAGAGTGGAGTGCTTGCTTTCCTGTATATTACTAGGTGATAAACCGTATCTATCATTTTCCAATTTTGTTTTGGACAATGCAGCATATCACTTCTTTTTTCCCCTTTCCCTTCTCTCTGTGATGTTTGAAAGAACGCTTTAACAGAAATAATGTGCAATACCATTTATAGGCTAATAATTTACTGTATGTGATGCCGTGGCAGTGGAAGACTTTCTGTCCCCTTCTGTTTTCATTTCTTTCTGGAATAAGAGCATTAAACCTTTGCTTTTCAGAGAGTTGGAAGTATCCCATATGGAAAATATCATCTTTCATCACACGTTGTGACTTGTTCTGTCAAAAGAAACCAAATTTTGGTTTGCTTAGTCAAATTGAGTAGCACTTACAGGTCACTTGTTGAGGAAAGTACTGTTCAATGTGAATAATATTATGCTGATCCTGCCTGGGGAGGGTCTGCTTCAGACATCCCTGAGCTGAATCAGAGCTGGTATAAATGTCAGCACATTGTTCCAGCTGGCAGGCGGGTAGCATGTTTTGTGTATCCATTTTCCTGTTTCTCAGTTCTTGTGATCAAAAGCGTATTTCTAAAATGGAGAAGCTGACAGCGTGAAATGTTTGGCATTTAGATGAGGAAAATGCAGAATAGGAAGATCTAGAACCTAATCTTAAACCTGTTGCGTCCTTAGGATAAGGGTAAATTGTCTGTTCCCGCAGTGACCGGTGTGTGGTGTGTAGTTTAAGCTTTATGTAACAGTTCATTATCTAGTGGTGGAAAAAAATGAGTATCAGTTTTATGCAGAATGCATATTGACGTAAATTGCCCGGTGTAGGCTGCGAGCTGTAGACAGTGCAATCATAATAGCTTTTCAACTGATGCAGTTTTATGGCTTCAGAACATTAATCATTTTCTTATGCCTTTAATTGCCATAAGGTAGTTATATCTGTGTCCATAATAGGTGCTAAACATTATGCCACTGATAGGTTTTTAACCATTCTTTTTGTCGTAACTAGTAAACACAATATAGCAGACCATTATGAGTCCAGAACATATTTTTTAGCCAAGTGCCATTAGGAACATTACTGCTGTAAAACAACAACATTTTGAGCTATATTTGCTACCTGATTGTAGTCTTACGGGGTTTTTTTCCTGGCTTTAGGAATGAGAGAAGAGTACAATTCAATCACCAGGCATTGCTTAATTAAGAGATGATTTTTGTCTCTTCTAGAAAAATAAAGCCTAGCTCCCAAAGTGAACAGAAAGGAAAAGTTGCTGTGTTTTCCACAGTGCTAAATCCAATATTGAAGAAAGCAGTAGAGGAAAATTGTGGAGGTAAGAGAAAATTAAGACACTGAGAATGATAAAATATGGAGCTGTGATGATCAGTGCTCTAGGAATCATCTATTTTATTTTGCTGTTGACTTCATAAGTTATAACTTACTAGTTTTCAGTAAAGCAATAGTTTACTGATGTATATAGTAGGCTCTTCACAAAGGAAGGTGTAAGGTTGAAAGCTCTATTTCAATCAAAGCTGTCAGCCATGATGCAGGTAGTGTGGGTACATATTGGGAATGCTTCCCTGTCATTCCTAATGAGGATTTCATGTGGAATCTTACACCCAGTCTTGCTATTGTGTGACCTGATTAATGAGTTGTCACTCTTTTATTGACTATAGGCAATCGGAGGCAATGGTTGCATTTACCATGCTTGGCAACCACAAAGTGGAGAATGTACAACTGACACACTTGACTTTACAAGAATCTCTAGCTGTTTAATTTACGTGCATACACAAGGTTTGATCAACTCCCCATGTATATTTTCAATTGATGTTTGTCAAAATTATGCAGAAGTGATGCGGAAGTATTTAACTACTACTGAATTTCTTTAATAATGCCGGGATATTGAGAATTGTCTCACTAAGGGCAGACAGAGATGTTCTAGTTCATGCATTTGATGGTAAAGAATTAAATTCCAACTCCTTTCTCAGCTTGTTTCATGTTTTCAAGATTACTATTCCTAGTAGTTGACCTTCTTCTGAGTTTCCCATGTTGATTACTTGGCATTTATGCTGACCTTAACTAAGCTGAACACTTTCTGAGAAGGAATAGATAGAAATGTTTCTCCATCAGCACTTATGCCCGTAAAACATAGACTTTTAGTTCATAAAGATGTATTATGTTTAAATTACATGTGATTTGAAGAAATTATCTATTTGAAAAACAATTACATTGGATAATGACTTATGTTTACTTAATAGACCAATTGTTACAAATTATTGAAGTTTCACAGTATCAAAGCTCCTGGCTCGGAAGAGGTCACCTTGATATTTGCACTGAATATATTTCAGCCTTGGCTTCACATTTCATCATTCTCGGTGTCTTCAGTTTTCTCTTACCTCCACAATTTTTTTTAATCTACTTATTTTTATCATTTGTTTTTATGACTCTTACTGTCAACATATTTCACTGGTTTTCTACTTACTAAACAAAATGGTTCTGCCTGAATTTCATGTGCAGTCTTAATTTGTAACTTTTAATGTATGATCCCTGCTATTTAGCTTACTCTCTATTTATTGCTTATTTTTGTGACTGCCTACTAAATACATTAATGTCTGTGGATCTCTAAATTATAAGGCCCTTTTCTTCCCCTAAAATGTCAGAACTGATGATGAAGCTCTCTTCCTCTTCCTTCACAACAAATCTAAATATCCTTAGTAAACACTAGGAGGTAATCATGTGCTTCAGTCCAATCCTGAATTATCTGTCTATAATTTGCAGCCTTTAAGACAGTATCATCACGTTAATACGTGTTGGATGCAGATGCTTACAAGAGACTTTGCTTAAAAAGTAAACCCAACCAGCAAACAAGCAAGAAAAGCACCAAAACACCACCAAAACACCCAGACAATCCAATCTAGGCACTATTTGGCTGCACCAGTTCCACCTGCTGATGCAGCGTTCACCCCACAGATTCCTTCAGCTGCCCCATGCCAGCATTCACAGCCTCTCCAGGTCTGTCAGTCTACTTGCTTGCTGATCCATTTCAATCCCAAGGAGGATGGATGGAAAAAAAGCCTCCTAGATTGAAGCTGTTGAAACCAACCCATCCCACTTGATTTGGACCAAAGCAAAGGGTGTTCACACAAACATTTCAGCCAGCAGGTCTGAGTGTGGCGCAACTCCAGGGGGACAGAGATGAGCTGCTTGTGGCAGTAGGATCTACATGTGTTGAAACTGAATTTAGAAGGTGATGTTTTTTCACACTCTGAACTTGGTTTGTTAAAATTAGTGTGGGGGCTTTTTCATTTGGTTATTGAGTTTTCAAAAGTATCTCAATCCTTTTTGAATTATCAGTTACTTTCAGTGTGTACCTGGTGGGGGTGGTATCCTACTCTTACGTACACAGAACATGAGAGATATATGTGGAATCTGATTGGAACTGATAGGAAACAAGATCTATATTAAAATTTCAGCACAAGAAATGTCCCAGAAGCTCACACATTCATTGTTTCCTCCTTTGGCTTAGCACTGTTTATTGCACACTAGCTCTTTCTTCAAATAATGTTCTAAGCGGTTTTGAATCTGTTTGCAAAAGCTAGTCGGACTGCTGTCCTTCCTGCTCTTTCAATCTGTATAGAGATTTCTTCCAATTTCTTACTTGAGAGGGGGTTTATTAATTCAAGTTCATTTCCCTTCTTCTGGTGTTTGTGTGAACTCGGATACCTTGCAGCAATTAGTCTTTCTCTTTGTTCATTAGTGTCATATAGGTTTAATTGTAATCTCCTATTTTCTAAGGAATACAAATCCTTCTTCTTTGACCCTTTTGAATTTTAGAGATCCTTCTTTCATTCAGATGTCCAACACTTTTTTTTCTTCTCTATTCCTAGAATACTTCTAAATAGCCAGTGCTGGATACATGGTGGTTTTAACATGGCTTGAGTGGCAACTATTACAGTGTTAGGATAATTTATTTATTCTTAACTATCTTAGATAGTGGCTACACCTTTATTTGCTTTTAAGAATGATTTTTAGCAGTGTTCAGACTCTCATAACCCTACACACTTTGTCTGTTCTTTTCCTGTCTCCAGGTAGTTACTGTAAGTTCAGTAGCGTTTATTTGCATAAGCAAGCTGGATGAGATTATTTTGCAAAGCTCATATATAAATAAGTATACTTCAAATAAGCATCGGTATTGATCTCACTGAGTTTGACTCATCAGTACTGTGAGTTTTCTTGCGTTGTTGTGGAGGTCCTTTTTTTAGCAATTGATTTATAAAAATCAACCTTTATTTCTGCTAGAGCAACAGTCTCTTAGTTTTGTAAATCTAACTAGAAAAATCCAACTGGAATTGCTTCCCTACCCCCAAAACTACCCTTTGATTGGTTTCAAACAAACTCTTACACTGGTTTCACCAGCGTTAAGAGCTCTTGTGCCTTAATTTTCCATTCCCTGCCTTTTTTATAGATTTTCTTCCTCATGTTGTTCCGACTTCATTTTGCAGGCTTTCAAAATGCTTTGGTGAAAGAAAAATAGAGTAGTTAGACTATTTTATGCCAGCTAAATCTGTGGTAGTGTGATGGCTTGACCTTGGCTGCCAGACGCCTGCCCAGGCACTCTCTTACTCCTTCTCCTTGACAGGACTGGGCCAGGGGTTGAAAATAAGGTGAAAAAGGTGAAACTGGCTGCAGCCACCATGAAGCTGCCCCAGTCTCTCCTCACAGGGGTCCCATGGAGGCCAGGAAATACTGTGAAGTCTTATTTTAATTTAGACATATTCTTTGCCGTCTTGTCCATGGTCACTGCAGTGGCTGGGGGAGAGTGTGTGAAGTGCCTTTTTCACTCTAAAGGCTTAGAGCTGGCAGAGGCTCTTTTACCCCTCCAGGTAAATCCTGCAAGGAGAGTTGAGCTAAAATCTCTCTAAATCTGCTGTAATTGCCATGGCCGCTCTATATTTTGTCTCGTACAGTGATAATTTTCCCTCCTTGATGAAGTTTTGGAGTTTTTTTGCTGGTTTCTGTCCCCAAAGATATGGGGAAGACTGAGCTGTGGTGGGTGGTGAATGCATATCAATGCATGTGCACTGAAATAATCCTGACCCCACTTGATGTTGCAGAGGTATTTTTCACAATCTGGAGATGTGCAGCTGTCATGTTAATGCAAGCTGTTTTCAATGGATGTATAGAGAGGACTCTGATAAAATTAATGGAAATCACATTAGCTAAAGCTGCTCCTTGAGCGTGACTCCAACACATTCAGTTTTGATTATGGAAAAAGCTTTTGAAACGCCCCCCCCTTCTTTTTTACATTTATCCTAATGAAAGATCTTTTATTTTCTCTAGTTTGCTTCATTAAGTAATAGTCAATGAGGTTTCTATGTCCAATAAGCTTAAATGTTTTTCTGTACGCCTGTCTCTAACCTACCTGGGATGTCGTGTTTCTCAGAGGATTAGTTGTGTTTGCCTGTGGTGTGGAGCGTGGAGATTTGCCTCGGAAGCCTCATTTTCCCCAGGCATAACATGGGTCACCTCATGCTCAGCGTGCACACAAGGTAGATTTAATAAAGCTCTGGAATAAACCCCTTTTGCTGTTACATGGCTACATCTACGCGGAAGCGGAGCTGGGAGGTCAATTTTCACTGAAGGACCGAGCTTGCCGATGCCTGTTTCTTTAAGTGTAGGTCTTTAAATCTCACTTGTCTGACAGGTGGTAAGAAATTTACATTGAAATTGTCCAGATCAGCTTCTTATTTGTACTGGGTTGTTGGATGAAAGAAATTTCTTAGCCTTCCGTATCCTTCGCTGCTTGATTTAACCAACCATACCATAGGCTCCTTCTTTTCAAATATGGGCATTGCTTCTGACTACAGTACTTGTCATTTGCATTGGCATTTTTCTCCTTATATCAATTTGGATATTGTTCAAAAGGACATGGAAAATGTGTAATGGGGGTTCCCCCCACCCTGAAAAGTGGCATCCTACAAGGTGAAATCATTTGACTTTAAAGCTGGATTTACCAATGTTGGTTTAACCAGAAACACTGATGTTTGATAAACCTTTCTAAACATGAGGAATGTCCTTGCTAAAGCAGAACACGTTTGCTCATATGATTAAAAGAAGAGAAAATAAAAAACCACAGTGACAACTTGTCAGAATACATGCTGGAAATGTTACTTAAAACAAGTGTTAATAAGACCTAAAGTTCATATCAAGCCTAAATTGGATTGGAATTTGTGGGATTGGAAGTGCCATCAACTAGTTATTTAATTTCCTTTTTTGATTGAAGTATGCAAGACTCAGTAAATGCATAATTGTGAGTGAAATGCAAATTAGAGATATTAGCAGAAAACATATGTTTTTACAAATACTTGTTTGACAGTTAATGCTGTGAACTTTTGGCACACTGAAGAACCTGATGAGATCTGGGATATTTTCTCGATCAGCTGCTGTTGTTGGGTTTAAAAGGCAACTGATGCTAGAGGCTGTTTGTCAGTCAACAGAAGTGCTGCAATAAGGGAGTACTATTGCGGGTATATATAATTAGCATGTGGCTGAATTAGTCCTTATAACCATAAAAAAAGTGGAAGAGTCAAGGTTATCCTGAAGTTTGTTATTTTTGTATTTTACCCATTAGTCGCTTGTTCTGTACTCTTTAGCATACGAGGACTTGCTAAGAGCATCAGAAGTATGAGATACACAGTTGTAACCAGTCAGGCTTGCTGAACTTTTAGTGGTTTATAATTCAAGTTTTTGTTATCCTTTCTTTAAACCAGTTTTCCCATTAATCCAATCCCTCAAAACCTCTCTAATTCTTCTTTTGTATATATTGCTGTGTTCTCAGGCAACAGAACAAGCAAAAAGAGTTTTAAGTGCAACATGGGGAGGTAGTTTCAATAGCTTCTGGTGGCTTTGGTGCAATTTTTGTTCACAGAGTTGCTTCCATACAGCCTGAAATAAAGTATCTAGGGTAAATTGGCTGGTTGCTAACACATACAGAAGCATAGAATAGAGTAAGGTACGCTGTGACCTTTGCTGGACAAAACGAAGGATCTGTACTTTCAGATGGAGCTCACCACTTGCTGGTCAAATGATTTCTACAGAAATGAAGCAGCATCTAGGCAAGGAGGAAAAAATGCTTCCTCTTAAAAAATTAATGCATAAAATGTTGAGACAGTGCAATGGTGTGTCAAGTCAAACATCCTGCTCAAGCGCTTGTTTTAGCAGCATTCATGTAGCTGGTGTTGATGTAGTATGAAGCGCATTACTGTACAGTGAAGAACAGAAGCCATTTAGCATCAAATATAAAATGCTTCCCCCCTCTGTTCATCTAAAATGTATTGAACTCCAGATTATCTGGAAATATTTCAGGTTTGAGCTGTTGTGGATTTCCTGAATATGATGGCTGCTGGTCTGTGTGCCCCTTGAGCGGGGTTTTATCACTGCCTGAGGCAAGAATGGAAAAAAATCCGCAGTGTGAATAATAGAGACAAGCCAGGGATCAATAATGCATTTGTTTTTAAGAGTAAATTAAGTAGATTAAATATGCCTCACGTAGTATCTTGCTTTTTCACCCAACCCACCCTATGACTTTTTTCCATGTATGTCTTTTGGGGAAAAAGATAAAAGAACATCTTTATTTCCTTATTTTTTTCCTTATTCTCCCAGCAAGGAGTATGTGTTGTTTCAGCTGATTTTCTTTATGTGCTCTTAGGAAATCTTTGATTTCCCTTAGAGAGGAGATAAGAACTGTGCTTCAGTAGAAATAATGTCAGATTGTTTTGTTTGTTCTTGTACGTGTATGGCCTTCACCAAGTACTCTGTTGGTTTTAGATAATCCAGCTAGGTCTTTGGGTTGCATCTGTCAGAGCAATTGAATGTGGTGGAAGTGATTTAAAGGATAGAGCTGGGCTGGCAGCACTGTCTGTTTTCTTTATGTGACTTTGTATTTTTGTCCGTTGCCTACGTATGTTTTATTCCCCTGAAGTTTCTCAGACTTTTTATGCTGACATCTCCCTTCATTTTGCTGTGGTAGCTTGTCTTCCCTCACGTCCCTTATATACATGTGTATCCCCAAGTCCTTGTAACTCCTGTCACAATGTGCTGCCTGTTCTAGTTGAAATACCGAGAGCTCTAGCGAAGCCAACACCCTGATATTGTCTCTGTCGAATTCAGCCCTCCTCCACCAAACCCCATATGCTGTCTTGCAGCAAGAGGTCCTGTGCTTCCTCCCTCTCCTCCTCTTTCCCCACCACAGCCTGCTGCACTCCAGTGCACTTTCCCAGCTCACAGTCTCTGTACAAAGATTCCATCTGCAAGAACTAAGAGCTGCTTATAGCAATTTCTCCCCCTTCTTTCCCTGCCCAGCATGTAGTGGCAGATGTATTAGTAGACATCGGGGACTCGGAAAGGAGAGGCACGTCAAGAATGTCTCAACTTCAGGCGAGCCTTCAGTTAGAGTCTGCAATCAATTGCAAAATGCATTTCCATAGGGAACTGAGCTTTGCAAGGTCTGGGATCGCTACTTCATTCCTCTTGCTGAGCAGCAGATACCTGGATGCTTAGGCTTCCCTCAGAGCTCAGAGGCATTGTGTGTCCTGGACCTGGGATGGTGTCAGTAAAGGTTAAGCATGACTGCACTGGACCATATTTTTTGTAGAAAAACTACCATTTTCAAGTGGAATTCAGAGTGGGAGTGGGGGTATTTGCTTTTGTCTCTTGCAGCATTAGCAGGGCACTTCAGGAAGGCAGGATTGATTCCCTACGTGTTATTTCAGTTGAGAACAAGGGATTTTTATTTAAATCAGAGGATAGAATAAACATTTAACCTTGTTGGAGTTGTAACTACGACGAAGCCAATATCCCATCGCTGTTCAATTCAGTGTATGATGGGAGATTTCACGGTTGACTAGTGCTTTACACTTAGTTTCAAATTACTTTTGCTGTATTATGTTGCCACCCTACAAAAACAACTTGCTATAGACAGATAAGTAGAAGATTAAACACTCCGCATTAAGGAGCTCATGTACACTTTGCAACCTCTTTCAACGTTTCTCTGTACAACACTTGTTTCAGGAATAGCAATTCTGGATACGGTGTAGAGTGTGATTTAAGAATAATGATGTACTTGAGCTCACGAGCAGCTGCATACATGTGTCTAAGCGGGTGTGTAATTTATGCAAACACTGCATATACACTCTCATAAGTAGGTTAATTGTGAAACTACCTGTGTAAGTGTATCCTTCAGTTGCATTTACGTTGTATATACTTTCTCTTACCATATGAGAATGCTGATTGCCAGAGTAGCAAGATCTTTTCCCTTTCAATGTTGTGGTGGCACCTTTCTGCTGTTTCCCTGATTATGCTCAGCTTGAAGCCTTAACGTTGCACATGGGCATTAGAAACACCCTGACAGACAGAAAAGCTCCATCACATAGAGCAGTAAACAGCACAGCTATGAAGCTGTTTGCTTCCTAGAGAGTCTCTGAGTATTGCTTGCTATATCTTTTTACAAGACTGTTAGAGAACCCATTTATCCATGATGTGGTCCCCCTGCAAGCATACTCCCTATAAATGCTGGAGAAAGAATGAAACCAAAATCCTGGCTTCTAATAAAAATCTACTGACTACTGCAGAAAAGTGGAATTCTTGCAAACCCTCAGCTCTCCTGCAGAACCACAGTAAAATACCTCCTGCAGGAAGGTCCTCGCAGGGAAGCTCCATTCCTCCTCAGCAGTCCAAGTGTAAATGCATTTTCAGTAAAAGTTATTATGTTTTTTCCTCCCAATGCTAACAGATATCAAACAGCTTGATAAACTTGAAATCTAGTTTTTCTTCAGTGGAATCCTCAGACTTGCTAGTGCAACCCTCAGCCTGCTCACCTGACCTAAGTAATTACAGTATGTCTATATTTAGCTGTCTTAAAACAAGCGTATGGCGGGTATTCTTCTGATGGTATCAATGTAGTACAGTGTGAAGCATGGTATGATAAAGCAATGGCATGGGTTTTCTTGTATCTAAGCCACCTTCTTGTAACTGACCTCTTTGACTGCATCTGTAAGATGAGTCCAGATCTGCAGCTCACACAAAAGAAGTGGCTGAGTTGTAGCTGGTGAAGGTGGGTTGCTATGCTGATCAGGCAGGAGATAGCTGTTAGTCAGCACGGATATGAGTGCACACTGGGCACCTTTTCTGACAAGCCAAGACCGAGCCAGCCCTGTTGTGGAGAGCCCCAGTGTATTTTGGCCTGCAACTTGCTTTCATTTTGCTGACTTGCATGAGGTTTAGGATGTGCCTTGATATCAGTGTGGACCCTGATTGCCTTAACCAGGGATCACTGCGTTGCCCAATGCACTTCTGTGGGTGAAGAAGGGCTGTCATTACAGTACTCCAACTACTTTGTGTCACTGTATCATAGCAGAGACATTCTGTTTCTCGCATTAGTTGCCAGATGCTTATTTTGGGCTTCTTTATTAACTATTTTCCAGCAGCTGCCTCTTTATCATATCAGAGTTGAATGCAGTTTGCAATCATTCTTCAGGAACTGTATGTATTTTTCTGTTGCTGCTGAATTTTGTCACTTAAGGAAAATGAAAAGGCATGAGAGGAATTGAAAGTCATGCAATGATTTCTTCAGAAGAATGTTTTGTTTATGTATTTTGAAGATTTCTCTTTTTCCTTTGACATTTTATATGTATGCTAATTAATTACTCTAGCACAGGCTATGAAGAATGCAGTGAATCTGTGCAGCTTTGTTTCTTAACTGAAGTGACATAAATGTTAGTGGCTTTTCACAATACTTAATTTCACACTCTTTCTGAGGGTTACTTTTTGAGTGGACAGCAAATAAGGTTTTCTCTGGCTGAATGAGTTCAATAAGGCAAGGTAGGTTATTTAGCAGAAGATACATGGCTCTTCTCTTTAGTCTTCAATGCAGCTGATCTGAATGAGGACATTTCTTTTCCAGCTTGCAAGTGTCCACAAGAACAATCAGGCCAGTAACTTGTCAGCTTGCTTATCCAATCACCACATGACCATGGTTATTAAAAAACAGGGAAAAAAGAGAAAAAGCTAAACAATAGCAACAAGCTAAGCTTGATGGTAGGGTACTCCCATCTCCACTTCCAAGCAGGCCAGATTTACCGTGGTAATGGGAATCAACCTAGCATGAGTGAATTCATTTTGACTACTAAAATATACCTTTGACAAGATGATTATATGGGATCAGTTGCAAGATTATACTGCTAGTTTCACAGCTGAAGGACAAGTGAATGTATTGAGTTAACCCTACCCCAGGCATGCTGGGCTGTGCATCTCATTTGTTTCCTTTTATTGTCATAAAGTGATAAGGCTGAAGTGTTGTGATTAGTGTGTTGTCAGTAGCTAGCGTTAACCCACATGACCGTAATGAAGCTGGGTTATTCACATGCTTGTTGTGATTCAGAAAGCATTTGTAGCATCAATAATAATATTGCATTTCAGAATATATATGGAATAAGTGCTTAGTGTCTCTTTTTTTTTAAAGCAACCTGGGAAACATCTTTGTTTTTCATGCCATCTGGTGCTGACAATTCCCACATAACAAATGCCTGATGCATGGTGGAAATACCTTGTCACACTGACTGCAGAGAGGGCCTTTGGTACACTTCCACAATTAAAAATGTGACTGTTGTGCTACTCTTTGAAGAGCATCCTTTACATATCATTAAACATCATTGACAAATATACAAACTAAATAAATGGAAGTTATTATATTTTGACAGTCATTTTGATTAAACAGTGAGGCTTGGGTTTGATTTTAGAACACGGGCACAGTCTGCAAACTGTTGCATTTTGATATATGCGCAAACATGCCAGTGTAGGTATTTTTCCTGAGAAAGTATGAGGAACACGTAATGAGTATTTGTGTTGACGTGCATTTGGTTCTTTCCATGACTTGCTTCAAAATGAAACCATTAAAACTAATAAGAATGAGAGTATCAAGATTGTGATGAGCCTTTTAGAAACCATAGAAAAGGGAGCATATTTTAAATGAATAAAAATCTTCTGAGCACTTGAGCTGCACTAACAAAAAAAGATACAGACCCTTTTTTATCAGGATGAGTTGATTTACAGAAAACATTTGGCATCTCAGTTAAACTGAGAGATTATAACACTTACCCCTGCAGCTACTGAAGTGATTTTCTGGCTTGACATTTGTTTCTTAGTATTATAACTTAACCAATAGAACCTGTTCTGATCGTCTTCAGCTATATGGTATTAAAGGTTGACTATTTAGTACTTTTGTTTTGTTAATGGGCTTTTCGTGTGGAGGTGGTATTACCTGATTGCAAGTTAGACATTCTTAATGAGATGCGACATTGGATTGAGCACAGTAGGAGAGACAGATAAAGCCACCAGCATCCCCATACAATTTTGGGGTCCCTTAACTAGATTTCTGTTAATTTCATCTGCCCAAATCCTTGATGCAGTGTTATTCATTGTACAGCTTGTAGTAGACATTTCTCAGATACTGCACTGCCAGATTAGGCATGCAGTAACAGACACAATAATGTGTATGTTTCTCTGCTAGATCCTCCAGCACAAAAGGCTGAGCGTTTATACTAGAGTCTAACAACAGGGAATTCATTGCATATTTTCCATATATTAATGAAATAAGGGGACTTAACGTTCTGTAAGTGGAACTTTAATGTGTATCTCTACAGTTATTTTCTCAGTTCTTCTCCACGCTCTCCTCCTCTAAAGCAGCACATTGTTTTCATATCAAGTATTCCAAAATAATTCTGCCAGATCTTCTCATGGCTTGTTTGGGAAATTATGGCTGTGATGACTGTGGGAACCTGCACAGTGTACTCCTTGTTTCAGCAGCCATTTCTTAGGTCAGTGTAACAAACAATTTCTAGGAATAAGGTGGTAAAGTCCTGGAAAGAGAAGCAGAAGATCCTAAGTTTAAAGACCTTTTAAAGCTTTCATAGGCTGCCACCGTGGGTGATATCTGTGCAAGGACATATCAAAAGGAGCAGGTTTCACATGAGGTATATTTTATGTGGTGGGAGTAGGATGGGGTTTTTGTAGTGGGGAGTGTGAAGGTATCTTGTTAGGGGGAGTAAATGTGTTAGTTACACCTTTATTAGGAACACACAAGGAGGAGGAAAGGAGGTTTCTAAGTTTAGCAAGTGTTGGTGCCCAAGTCAGTGTTAAAGCTGGCAGTCCGTTTTCCAAATGTATACAAAGGCAGCTGTGCTCTTTACAGTGACATTTTACCTGTGAAGCAACTGGGCAAGGACAGGAGAGCTTTCATTAACAGTTTCCAAGCAAATTACAAAGATCTTAGAGTAACAAGATCTCGTGTGTTTCTGGAGACACAGCAGCAAAAAGACTTTCTGTAATATCATTTAGAATCTGAATGGAAAAGTGAGTGGAAGGATCAAAGAGTTGGTATGGATGGA
>JANHGB010030557.1:0-67863 GCA_026283785.1 Coracopsis vasa
TATGTTTGGCCACTGCTGCCAGAAAACTCTCTTTAAGAGCTGAAGTACTGAAACTACTTAGAAGCTTAGAAACAGTTGTGTTTTCACATACTGCTTTTTTTTGCTCTATGTTTTTGCCAGCTGCTTATATATCAAAACGTGATTTTAACACATCCTCATAGCAGTGCAACTTATACTGACTTTAATTTCTTAACTAAAAACACAATCGGCTCTATTTTATATTAAAGCCATTGCTTTTACTACAGTTCTACTTAAAATCTTGTTGACATACTTGTTATTCTGTACGTCTGTCTCAAACAAGTGCTTGGAAATGAAAGTGTATTCAACACCGTCACTTTCTTGGCTTCTCCTTGGACGGGTAGTGTCTGCAGTTTGAGTAAATGAAGGAAAAATAAAGGAAAGATGCACAAAACAATATAATGCAAACCAGTTCAGGAAACACTGAAAAGCACACAACCCTTGTGCAATATTAAGTGTAGCAGTTTCCTCACTTTTGATGGGCCTGAAGCTGCTCTGGATCTGGTAGGGAGCACACGAGCACATGACAGGATTCATTTTTAAAAGCATGCAGGAAAAGCAGGAAAAATCCTACTGGGCAAGTATCTGATTATCATTTTTATTAACTAGCGGAAAAATCCAATAAAATGAGGACAGCTGAATAATAAAGGGAGCAGCAGTCTATGAAAATTACTCCAGCCTTGTCACTTGTTAAGTGTATTAGCATACGAGACCATAAAGGGAAACAAAGCTCTCCAACCTGATTTATAAAATATTACATTCATTAACAACACTTGTAGCTGTGGTATGTGAAGCATGATAGTAAAAAAATGGGGGGTGAATTTTATGGTTTAGTACTTTCCTTTTTCTGGTGTCAAAATCAAATGCCTTTTTCTTTCAGTAGCTTTGTGGTATTCACACTTCTCACTTGCCCTGAAGTACCAGGTATAAAGATTTTGCTTATAAATGAAACTTATTTGTGGGGCTGCTGCTTATAGTTAACAAACCCATTCAAAAGTCCTATTTAATACAGGTTGTATGTTACAGCGTCATGTATTCTTCCTTGCATATGAACATACACAGCTTGCTTGCAGTAAGTTTGAAAAGCTGTTTGATATCAAGTTCTTCTTAGGCTGACACAAAGAGGAGCATTTCCAAGACAAAAACCCCAGTTCTCCCTGCAAGTCCTGACTTACTGCATTTCAGGAAGAGGGATTTCTTTATGTGTTTGTTTTAAACTATAACCACAAATTTGGAAGAGAAAAGAGAAAGGCAGCTTGATGAATTCTGGCACTTTTTTGAGAAATAATTTTGGGCAAATAACTGCATATGCTCCAATGTGTTAAATATTTGGGAACATCTGGCTTTTTTTTGTTGTTGTTTTCAATACCCAGCTGAAGCAAATATGTGCAAAAGAAATGACTTCCAAACCCCAAATGTATTCATTTTTCATTCATATATATACAATATATATTCAAATTCATTCATATATATACACTGTATAGAAAACCTATACTTGAAAAAAACCCGTGACAGTATCTCCCAAATTCAGAATGTTGGACCTGTATTTTTCAAGGATCCTGTACAGGAAGCACAAGTACAAGTAGAAAGCAATCCAAGGAACAGAAGTCAGGAACTGTCAAGTCCTCCACATTAAAGAAAACCCAGTAAAGTGCTACGGAAGTTAATATAGCACAATGTTATTCAATATTATAAAAATCATGCTATTAGATAAGGGGAAAGAGGAAAAATAAACCCCCAAATCAACTTTCCTAAAGCTAATCAAAGGGATTTAATTAATTTATTCACAGGATCAAACTGTTTATCATCAGTCTTCATTTTCAACCTGTCTAATATATAAAGGCCATTTTGCTGAAAGCAAGCACTGGTAACAGAGTACATTTCACTTTTTTACAGCCAAATCCAGGGTGTTCTTCAGCTGAGTTTCATTTGCTAAACCTCGCTGACATCAATCATGTTAAACTTGTACTAAAGGTCTCCTGCAATGCCTCTGAGCCAAAATGTCCTATCAGTTTAATCAATGCTATTTAAAATACAACTGCAACAGCACTTTTAAAAATTAGAAAAGTAATCTCGATGCCAAGCATGCATTTAGAGACCCAAATTTGAAAGTGCCTTAAGGTAATGCAATGATAAAGGATAACAATGTGAGTTTCGCATTAGGAGAATAGAAGTGTATTTTTACTTACGTGGCACTGTTACCCCGTAATGCTGGGTGTCGCTGATCAGCAATTTCCGTTTAAGTTCATTCAGCCCAACCCCTACAGGACCTGAAAGAAAGAAATCGTGCTGTTTCCCAGCAGCCAGTTCTCTCTCATAGTCAGGTATATGTACTCTCTCGGCTAAGACTATGCAGCATATAGCTATTATATACACTGGCTTTTAATCAGTCATTTGGAAACGCCCATGGTTCAAGCCTCTGCTAGAACATACACATTTCAGGTGATGTATTTGGCAGTTACTCTGCTCCAACTTTATTACTGAGGAAAAATCTGTGAAAAATTTGACAGCAAAGCTAACTTTCTTTCCTACAGCAACTACCTCCAGTTTGCACCCATCTTCATCCTCAGCACTACTAGAGACCCCGGCACCCTAACCTGCAGCCTTCCAGCATGAAAACTGGTTGGGCTATTCACGTTGCCAGAATATCCCCAACTCACAGACTAGAGGACCCCAGCTGGCATGCACAAAGTTCCCCTAAAGCCTCTGCACCCCGTGTGTCACCACAGCCTTTTCCTCGCTTCCCTCCAGCTGCTGCATCTCCTGTCTGCACCAGACTCCCCTGAAGACAATGCTCCCACCTTCTCCCCATACCCTGAGAGCTCCTTCCAGACCTGGCTGCAGGCAGGAATACTACCCAGCCTCTGTCTGGCTGTAACTCTCCTTTTGACAACCATCCACCTTTTGACTGTGTGAGGGTGGCATCGCACAGGGGGAGAAAGGAAGGGACAACACTCCCCAGGTCACAACCCTTTTGGGATGTTTGGGTTTCTTTTTTTGTTGATTTTCTTTTAAAATATGCTTGTCTCCTGCCTGCTGTCTGAACTGGTCCAAAGCAAATGTTTCCTTCCTGACACAGCTGCCAAAGAGAGACCACTCTTGGAAAGAGGATGGCAGGAAGAAACAAAGACTGCACGGAATATTTTTGACCCATCTCCTCCACCTCCATTTGAGTACTACTGTCCTAGAAGCTACTGACCAGATGCTCCTTTTGGCTTTTAGGTCATTCCTAATCCTTAGCCATTTACCAGTTGTGCTTTAGGTCGAAGGAGAGCACTCTGTCCTGTGAGGTCTCAAAGGCTCCATGGGCAAATGCTGCCTGCCTCCAGGAGCCCTTCATGCAAGGTTCCAGCCTGACTGGCCCCTTTTGTGAAGGGACCATGATGTGTGTGTGAAGGGAGTTGAGCTCTTCATGCTCATGTGCCTCTGACAGTGCAGTCGCTTCATTTCTGCAGAGCCAGGTCAAGAACAGAATGCAGAGGAGAGTGAGTCATTGGAACCACATCCCAAACAATAAGAGGATAATACATGTGGTTTTAAGGAAAATTCTTGCTCTTCTAGTAAAAGTGGCACGTTTACGCGTGGAGTGCTTCTTAACAGAGACATTTTAAACATTAGAAATAAAAAACTTAATAAACATTGTAATGAAGTGGTGATGTATTGGTTAATTACTAGTGAGAGTCAAAAAGCAAAGACTGATGCCTTCAGCACCTTCAGGTGCCTATTTGTAAAGATTACTATCCATCTACCCTGTCTGAAGCTGGAAACACACAATGATGAAAAGCAAATGCTTGCTACTTTGCTGCTACCCCCAGACTATGGTCTCTCTGTAAAATCTTAGAGTTTCTGCATTTATAGTTTTTATATGTTTACATAAGTTAAACACACAACTACATTTCAAGTTTCATCTCTGACCTGCCTGTAAATTAATCTATCAGTATGTATAAATGTTTATTTAATATGGTGTACAGCAGCCTCTACTGGTGCATGTCTGCAGAGGAAAGTAATGCGTTATGTAGATAATGGCATTACTTTTGTTCTTATTAAAAAAAAAATAATCTTTTTTTAATAATCTAGGTACTTTAGGAAAATATGGATTCTTATAGGAAAAATAATTAAGATTCTAAATTTTTCCTAGCAAGGCAGAATGAAACAAGTGAAATTATAATTTTAAAAATCACTGTATGCCTTTCAAGCAAAAAGTGTTTCCCATCAAATCTACACAAATATTATTTCCTCAGTCTACACGCTGTCAAATCAACAGTATGCTTTTAGCTCTATTTATATATAAAGAATCCAGGCTTCGCTTCCTGCGACAGATGCTTTGGAAACTTAGACCAAATCTGTTTCCAGACCACAACCTCACAACTACTGTGTCTCCAATTCCAGATTGCTGTTTTAAAATCCTCTTTAAATTTAACTACTGAAAGGTGTAAATTCTTTTGCAGTTCTGTCTTCTTCTTCAGTTCTAACCGTGGCATATGGATGCTGAAGGCTGATTCCTAATTAGCAACACAATCCATTATGCTGATCTGTATACTACATCTCCCAAGTGTAATATATGCTTCTCTTCTGAATATTCTTTTCATTTTGATGCAGCAGAGAAAGATGCCAGTTTCTAATAATTGTGAATCTTAATACAATTTGAACTCAAGAAGAAAATAAAGCATCAGGATTGAAAAGGACAATCCAGATTCCTATAGTAAAATGCCAGGCATGAGGGACCCATGACTGTAGCATAGTTTTGGTTTACTATAAATCACCCCAGGCAGCAATACTTAGTGTTAGGGTGGTAGCTTTAGAGATATTTTGTTTTTTTTTTTCAAGGAATATTTATGTTGCTTGCTGTTGCATGTTGAGCCATGTAGCTAAGTAATGATCAAATCCTGCACAAAAGGACTGTAGTGCCTGCCTTCCTTTACTGAGGGACATCTGCAGAACTAAACCACCAATCATTAAAACTTGCATTACATTTTGTATCATTCAGACATGTCTGAAGGAAATTGAAAAAACTATTTGATATAAGTTCCGGCCTCAGAGGATTTAACCCAACCAGCCACTCTTCACTCATACATGCATACTGAGCTCCTAGAAGTCTATCTGAAACAAAAAAGGAAAAAAAAATAAAAAAATAAAATGGAAAGCAGTCTTCCAGAAAAGATTTTGGGAATTAGGTGATAACATCCCTGCTGGGATCATAAAGACCCTGTAGAAAGCATGCCTTGACAGAGGCTCTACATCTCAATTACTAGTACAACTGATCACTATAATGCAATCACTGCACATGCATGTCCGACTGTAGCTCAATGGGGAAAAGTAGAACCTCATTTTTTTTGAGTTACGGTAAACTATAACTAGTAGTGGGAGTGTACTTCTGAGATCTGTCATTCACTGAAGCAGGATCAGTGAGTTTATGTTCATGTTCTCATGCGCAAGGCTAGGCAATGTGTTACATCCTGTGCATTCACTCCTGAGCCATGCTAACCTACCCATGCCTTCAACCTGGAAGGTTTAACAAAGATGGCAATTGTAGGTCTCTTTCTTCATTGTTCAGATAGT
The DNA here is from genome assembly GCA_026283785.1 of Coracopsis vasa. Classification (NCBI taxonomy): domain Eukaryota; kingdom Metazoa; phylum Chordata; class Aves; order Psittaciformes; family Psittacidae; genus Coracopsis; species Coracopsis vasa. The sequence continues at coordinate 5,578 of JANHGB010030557.1, forward strand.
TTACCTGAAGTAGTATGGCCATGGGAGGCCGCTTCCCTGCACTACTGCTATAGATCTAGTAAGTCTCTATAAGCCACTACTGAACATGTGCTAAAGGCAAGTCAGGAAACATGGAGAGTTAGGAGCCACTTCTGTTTCATTCTCCCCTGCTCTGAGACAGACCTGGCCCTCACATAGCTCCTTCATGATAAAACCAGAAGTGATGGATTTTTTTTTAATGTAAGCAGTATAACAATAGAGAACTTTTCCAGACCCAGATTCCTTTTCTTCTTAGTGATAACACCTTTGTAGGGAGTACTGACAGTCTAATTCAGAGACAACAGACAGCTGCATGCATTCTGGTGAAAAGATACGTACGGTTTGTTATTGCTGACCTTGCTTTATCCTTCAGATAGCTCTAACTTTACACGGCATAGCTGAAACTATACCGTGTAAAGTTATAGTACGTGGCACATCCATTCCGACTCTTTGGAAATAAAATCTGTGCCAGTTTGGCCCTCACAATTACTGAAGCAGAATCCTTTGTGAGCAGGACTTATCCCCCATTAATGTAAATGAAAATTCTATTGCCTAAATAATAGGTTTCATGGTAAAATATTCTGCCTTTGCCTGATAGGGCTGCCAGGTATCATGCTTAACAATGGTGTAGGCAATATTTGTGAAGTAAGACTTCAAGGATTTGTTTGCAGCCTGGGAACAGTAAGTTACCAAAAAATAACTGGTGCCATGATATTAGGTAATTTTGGTCTTAGCAGACTTATCACATTTATAAAAACTAAAACCATGACAGAAGCATCTGTATCATTATTGTTTCACATGATCTATTATTTTAGCCCCAAGGATATGCATGACTTTATTAATGAACCTACATTTGCAGTCAAGGTAAAACTGTGACAAACTAATATATCTAGCAGAACTTGAGACTAGTTCACACTACAGGGTGCTAAAAATTACTCTGTGTGCAATTTGCTTTCTGTAAATTGGACTAGACCGATTTAAAATGAAGCCAAAAGACAGTTCCGTTTCAAAGTTGTCAAATCCCTTCCTCCTACAAAAGGGCAAAACAAAACCAAAAAACCTTCCAGCAGTAAATTATACATTTAGGCCTAGCAAAACAGAACAGGTATTTAGTGCCCCCAACTACAGCTATGAATTAATTATCCATCCCTTTGTTTCCTGGTACTAATATCCAAAGTATATTTGACAGATTATATTGAATGCTGCTACTGGCACACAAAAAAGCTTTTTAAATGTGGTCACTTCTACTCTACCTGTATTGCTTAGCTCTGCTAGTTTTTCCACATTTTGCCCAAGACATTTTTATGGTATTGGCCAGACTTAAGCTGCTCTTAATATCCAGAGAAAAACATTAGAATTACCAAAGTCTGCCATAAATTTCTGAATTGCTTTTGTTACTGAAAAAGCACACTTTCTTCTTTTGATTTATTACAACAAAAATCAAATGAAATCTCTAGGTATGCCTTAGATCAGACATATGCAATTTGTTATAAAATGTCTACTTATCACACTTTTGCACTGCACTCTGTTGATGTAACTGTAAAATCAACTCAACCGCGTTATTACTCGTTGTATATAGCCCACAATCTCACAGTGATCACACTAGTAGGTGGCTGAATTTTAGTGCTAGAGAGTGACAAAACTATTTATTAAAATTAAATTTAATGTTCCCTTGGATATGGGCAATATAAAAACACAGCTACTCAATAATTCGTAACAGTGCCTGGTAGAGGGTCATATTTCTCTGCTCTGCTGCTTTCAGAATGAAGGAAATGTTACTAATGAAGCATCAGCCTATGTGCTACTGCAAAAGAAACAATAAGCAATGAAACATTTCTCATTGTTACTTTAATGGTTACCTCTGAAAGATTCAAGATAATGTACTTTCTCTTTTTTTAGGAGACTAAAGCAATGAATTTGATTAGATAATAAATGCTGTGGGGAAGCCATGGCAGTGACAGAAAGCTGACTAAGGATGACATCTTGAGCCTTTTGGAGCTGTGCTTGCACCTGTTCTTGGCCTAGAGAAGACTACCTCTCATCCGCCTTTCTCTTCATTTGTCTATGTATTCTAACACAGTAGATGGTTTTGTTTCTTTCCACTTTTTATATATATATATATATATATATATATAAAATCTTTGCTGACTACAGGTACTTATTCTGTTCTTTTTAAATGTATTGATTGATCTCTAAGAGCAGAACGCTGACCTAATTCTTTTGAGTTTTAGTACAGCTTGACTGTCAGGTTCAGACTAGTAACCATAGTAGCTATATTTTAATATCTCCTTTTGGTTTAACAAGCCTTTAAACATGATCTCCTAAAGCATCCTTATATGCAAGCTGGGACATCCTGTCTAGAGAGGTTGACTACTAGATACATAGAAAAACTGGATGACCATGTTCAAAGGGAATGGGTTATTAGTCTGTACTCTACTAGGTGACTCATTACAAATGGAATTCATCAGGTATCTACCCTGGGACATACTCTGCTTTGTATCTTAATCAATAACCTGGAGGAGGACACAGAATGGGCCCTTGTCATGTTTGCAGATGCCAAAACGGGTGATGCAAGTGACTTGCTCAAGGGCTTTCATTCAGAGGGATCTTGATATGCTACAGGCATGGGATGGCAGAACTTTGTGAAATTTGATGAGGACAAAGTCCTGCATCTGGGATAGAATAAGCCCCACAGCAGTACATGCTGCGGACTGACTGGCTGGGGAGCAGCTTAGACGAAAAGGACTTGGGGGCTCAGATGGGCAGTGAGCTAAGGAGTAGTCCACAGTGACTGCTGGTAGCAATTAAGGCTAACAGAAGACTGCGCTGTATCAGCAAGAACCTAGCCTGTAGCTAGAGGGAAATTATTCTTCCTCTTTAATCATCACTTGTTAGATCCTGAGAGGAATACTCTGTCCATGGTCGGCCCTGCATTACAGCAAAGATCCTGATAAACTGGAGCAAAGCCAGTGGAGGGCCTTCAAGAGCCCTGGCAGGTGAAGCACATGATCTGTCAGGAAAGGCTGAAGGAATTGGGCTTGTCTAGCTTGGAGAAGAAGTTTTCAGGGGAACCCTTCTGACTTCTGTTGAGAGGATGGAGGCCACCTCTTTACTGAGGTGTGAGATGGGAAGATAAGAGAAGACACAGGAGGAAGACAAGTTCCCAAAGTTTTGTCATCAGCTACTTTGAGTTCAGTGTTAATCCTGCTGAATGAGAGGCTAGACCAGGAGACTGCTTAAGATCCCTTCCAATTTAAATAATCTCATGGTAACCATTGTGCTAATCAGCAGTCCTATGTTTTATCAGGTCAAAAATGAAGAAAAACAACTTACCAACCAAAACTACAAGCCTGTATTTGTCATTAGGTTGTCGTCTATATTTTGCAACTTCTTCATATGTTGGGATGTCTGCTGTATCATACTGATCACTCTTCTTGCACTCATACATAGATTTGTTTGTTTTTTTATCTTTTCTGCTAAGGCGAAAGCTTCTTCTAAAGCCAGCTGCAATAAGAACAGGAGTTTTTCAAAGTAAGAAAGTAAGTCTTCTCAAAATACTTGAAAACAGTCTCTTCCAAACACTGGAGGATTGGTGCATGGAATAAAAAAATGTATTATATGTTTAATAAGCCAGGTCATTAGAACAATATTTTCCTGCAGTTTAAACTGTATCAGGTGCCTATTTGAACTGCAAAATTAAGATTACCAATAAAATCATAAGTTGCAACAAGCTGCAAAATGCAATTACAGTAAGTTGTTAACGTATTCAGATAACTTGAGTATCTTACACATTAGTATGTATACACAAGGAAATTCATGCAATCTGGACTCTCATATCACACTTAATGCTTTTCTATTAAAACACCATGGCACACAGACATCAAGTACAACATACGATAGAAACACACCTGGTAGTTGAAAGGGTTAATGAGAATTAACCTTTGAACAATTTTTTTGTGCTTAGCTCCATGCTGATAGTACAAAGAAGTGCACAAAGCCTTTCCTGAAGATGTTTAAAAGTAAAACCAAACACAGTTAAATTCCAAAACACTATGAAACATCTTATACAATATGGTACCCATATTACAGATATGTTAGCATGCAATTAAAAGTTAATATTCCTACTAGATTTACATTTACGGTTGCATCAAGAGTGTGACATCTACAGTGCCCATCTAGAAGACTGGACATTTCACATAACTTTTAAGCACTCTCAAAGGAGATAATCATATGTATTTTCAAGCAGAAGAGCACAAAAAACCTAACCCTTCTACAGTATATGTCAAAGACTAATTTACTCCTTTGTTAATTATTACCTTACAGTTTTTAAATAAATCCTTTACACTGTATTATATTACAATTTACTGGTATCTCTACGGCACCACTTTTGTTCTACAAAGGAACTACAGGAAGTGCTGCAAAGAAGGATTGCAAAGCTCATGTCATTATTTGAGGGTAATAAAGTAAAACATGAACTACAATTTAAATACGGAAAAAATCCCAACACCTTTCCCCTTCCCCCAGAACATTTCATAGGACAGTTAACATGTGTAAACTTTTGGTGACCCCAGGTTTTGCAGCAACATGTTTTCATAAACTTGTAACAGCATTTATGTTTAGGTGTTTGAGAAGTAATCATATTACAGTTTTTTCTGCAGAGTTAGTATATGGCAAATTCAAGACTCAGTTCTGCAAGCATTCAGAAGAAGATCTGAAGAAAAATCTTACAAGGCTTAGTTACAGGCTTAGCATTTTGCAAACACAGAGCTTCACTTGGCATAAATCGTTACAGAACGTGGATATCAGAGGATGTTAACCAAGTTATTTATTGACGTGAATCCCTATGCCTATGGGAATCTACAACACATGCATATGCACAAAAAAAGGAAGAAAAATTTCTTTGAGAATAGTGATGTCAACCTATTCATATTCAAAATATGAGTAAGTAAAATGAAAATTGATAAAAAAGGAGAAGAGCTAGCATCCACAAAAAAGGCTGACAACATTTTGGAGAGCTACAGTTTTGTCTAAACTAAGAAGGACATGGGCTGGGATAGAAAAGGGACCAAAACAGAAGATATGAAACTAAAATGAAATAAACCAAGTCATGTTGTTTTATTATTTAAAGAAGAATGCTAACACTGAAGTGACTGCAGTCAGAAAAGCCCTATTGCACTTACACACCCAAGATCTAGGAGGTCTTGTCTGCCCTAGGGTGAAGTCTGTCATGAGAAGGGGTTGTTTTCTTCCCACATAACTATACCTAACTGTATAGACAGTTACATAAAGAAAGGTTAAAAGTAACATTAGTAATACAGATGTGAAGTGAGCTACAACTTTCCTGAGGCCTCATCTAAAAGGCTCCAGATTTAGAAAGAAAAAAAATAAGCTGCCCTAAAAGCAAGCTGAAAATGGTTCTGATGTTGGGTTTGTTTGTTTGTTTTCCTGTATAACCATTTTATGGAATAATAACAAAAGAATAAAAGGAAGAGAAAGAATAATTCTCCACATTTGCTACTAAGCAGTTTACAGAATAGAGTTTTGTCACAAAACCCGGGATCTACATATGTGGAAAAGGTAAAGAGTAAGAGCAGCGATCACATGAAGTTAAACCAGTTGTGTCCGTTCCAGTTTGGTATGGACCTTACAAATTCCAAGAGCTCTGTGTCCAAGCAGCTGTCTCAGAGTGCCATTATCAACAGCTTCTTAACCTCAGCTTAAATGTCAAACCGCAGAATCTTTAGGAAAAATATTTTTTCTGCAAAGTCTTCATATCAATTCAATCTCTGCTGTTAGGTTTTAGTAAGCCCACTTGTAACTTGTTCTGCTTTTCTCCATCCACTTCATTCAGATTTCATTACCAAACTACTGGGTGGTGGTTTATTTAAGAATTTTCATTCCTTCTTCTCTTAAAAGAGGAAAAAACCCCAACAAACAAACAACCAACCCAAAAACCCAGATATTTTTTCCTTTTTTTTTTTTTAATCAGATAGAAGATCTTTCAGTGCTATCTTCAGGCTGCAAGGATTCATCCCTTGTCACTTTCACAGGGTGCATACAAAGCATCACAGTCTCAGGTGACATGGTTCCACTGCTAACCTGGGTTTCGTTGATTAAAACATCTGATATTTCTGTGACTGAAACTCACTAGTAAATGAAAATAGCAACAATGTCCTGTATATTAAGAAGGTTCAACAACAAGTTCAACTAAGACTTAGACATTATGGAAAAGCTATTATAGTAATTAAAAAGAACAAACATGGGAGCCAGAGATAACGAAGATGATTTCCACTGTGGCTATTTCTCTGCAGTGTGCTGGTGAAGGTGCTCTGTAAAACTACTAAATATTAAAAAAGTGTGATATGCTGGTTGCTTTGCTACTTTAAGACTATTGTCAATTTGAAAGTTGTTTTAACTGCTCCTCAAAGCCCCTACACAGAAACCCAAGAAAGCTTGCTTTATGCAGCTTTCAAACCAAGGAAAACGCACAGTTCAGAGAGAAAGGATGAGACCAACATTTTTTATGATATTGTTACTGTGCTCCTGGAAACATATTTCTTTCTCTTTCACATCTGCCATTATATGTCCTCATATATGTGGCTTAGTTTTATTGTGACCTTCAGAAGCTATGTTATAAAGAACCATTAATAAATATTTACTAATGAACTCTGCATTTACTATTGCATTATATATTGGGCAGCCATAACTGCAAAAGGATTAAACTGAACTGAAACAACATTGTGCTTGCAAGCAATAAAAACGTTCATGTACAAGCAAAAAATATTCTGCTAATGTTGGCATTTTACAGTTTAGGAAAGATGAAAACCAAACTTCACGTACTTAAATTAACAATCGAGCATTATTAAAAATATAGTGAAAGTCACTAAGGAAAAACAAAACCAATACTGATATGCAATAGGAAAATAAAGTCATATAACTTGATTAAGCTTAAAAGTAAATTCCTATAAAGAACAAAGGGAAAAAAAAGCATTGCTTGCCCAGAACATTTTATAATATAAACCTTGATGAATATGAAAGGAGCTGCAGGCTACACTGTCTGTGGAATATGGATATCAGCAGAGATTAACCTTAGTTGCCAAATACGCAGACTATAAAATAAAAGGAGAAAATTCTGCCACTAAAGCAATGTAAAATTTTGAACATTGACAAGCTTGCACCAGCTCACTGGTTTCAGCAACATGACTGAAGCTTACTGAACACACAAACCCATAAACTAACGGTGGAATGTAACAGATTTGGTGAAATAAGAACAGCCTCTGGGTATAAAATATGAAGAACAAATGTTCTCAAACTACTGATGTCTCCAAACCTCAACATGAAATGAAAAATCAAAAGCCGCTACTAATAAACTTGAATAAGGTCCAACAACAATCTAAGAGAAACTACTTACATATCTGAGAAAAATAATGAGGAAAAAAAAAAAAAACCAACCCCGAAACCAAAACCAAAACTAGCAGGAAAGTGATTATTCTTTTAACCACTAGCAATATATATTTCATCATTTCAGAACACCACCCTTATATTTACATAGAGAAATCCACTTGGACCTCACAACAGAAGCCCAAACTGGGAACAGGCAATGCATGAACTGTCTTCCTTAAAATACTTTAAAAAAGTATGCTGATATAACCTACATTAGCTGTGCTAATTTAGACTTAATCGTATCATTCTAAAGAAGAAGTGAACAAAAGATTGCAACTATGTTGTGTGAATTCAAATCCAAATACATTCATGAAAATATAATTTCTCAAAATGAGAGGAATTATACTAACAGGAAACATTATAATTTAAATTCACCTATGCTTCATAAATTCACCACTAAGGCTTCAGAATGCTATAAAGTACTTACACATGCTTTTGTTCATTTCCATTCATTAAAACAAGTGCTTAAGTATGTGTTTAAATTATGTATATTCTTCACTGCAGTCTAATCTTACATAATTTAGAGTGAACAAATGACGGCTAATTGTAAATGCATTTACAAGTACTTTTTGTATTCATATTACTGACAAAAGTAAGTTTGGTACCATGGTCATTATCTAGGTTTGTATGAACACAATATTTTTACTAGATATTTCTGGATTTTTTTTCCTTCCCCCAAATATTGGGATTTTTTTATACTGGCTTGTATACTAAATATTTCTATTGTTACACAGGAACTGCACAAACACAGAGCAGACTTCTGCTTGCTTCTGGACTGATTCCCAGCTTGCACATTTAGACAGGGTTAATAAAAATATAGATTATGTCTGGATTTTTAAGACAAAATTGAGAATAGTAAACAGATTATATTCATCTATATTTATTGTATGTTCATAAAGGTTCAAGTAATGTAACTAGAATTTAAGCTTGGCAAAGACAAACCTCTTAATGTTCTTCCCAGCAATTCCTCAGGAAATTACTGCAGAAACATACGACAGTATACTGTGACTTAAATATTAGAATTTGGTGAAAAAACATTAAATTTATCTGAGTCACTTTAGAAGAGGGGGTTCAAATTAACAGCAGCATAACCTTGGACATAAAAAATCTGACCCCAAATGGTATGGACATTCTGCTTTCTGAAAGCTGCCTCTTCTGTTGCTCTTCATGACCACTTTGTGTGTGTCCAAAGTACATACCCTTTCAGAGAGGGTCAGGTGTTCACGGAATATCCTGAATCACTAGATTGAAATGCCAACAAATATACAACCGATAACAAGCAATAAAATCAACTGAAAATTCATTAATTGACATTAGAATTGTTGTAGTTCATTTGATTTGATTACATACTATCAAAAGCAGCAAGTGGTTCCTTTTTGTTTTAGGAAGTAATTGGTGTATACTTTGGAAACTGTTTCTAGAATTTAGGCATACAAATAATTTACCATACTTCAACTTGTGACTACATATACAAGGTAAGAGAGGTTAACTCTTTCAACAACAGCTAAGCTAATTCAGGCCACCTTGCTCTTGTAACAGGTTACAACATATAGACAGTTATTCAGGTGTCATTAAAACACTCTGAACTTGTTGATGTGATCTAAGCCCTGCGGTGACAATGTTTTAGGTTTTGTTTTCAGTGTAGTATGTTTGATCAAGAATTTATAATAATGAAGAGACTTTGCCTAGAAATTCTGAGTTACTTAGTAATCAAAGGGTACCATAAATGTCTACTATCTTTCAAGAACATGCATATTCAGAAGAATTGAGATGTTCAGAATTTACTTCAAAAAACCTTACTGCAAAACATGGGTGGACAATCAGAATAAGTTGTTTTCAAAAATCAGACATATTTATTTTACTGCTCTCCCAAAAAGCAACAAGCAGGGAAGAGGCGTATCTTTGAGACTGAAGGAATATATACTCATACCAGTGGTATTGGCTCCCATATACTTAACAGAGGGTTTATTAAGTGTCTTTGCCCAGGACTCCTTTACCTTACAGACTATCGAAGTTTTATACCTTGCATAGCACATAGGTAAGAGCTTTGTGTTCTCCCCGCAACTGGTGAACAAATTTTGTTCAAATTAGTACACTTTAGGCAGTGGCATTTGTCTAGCACAGAAAGTTATTCCATAGCAGTTTGTTCCTTTAGAAAATACAACTGCAAAATAATTTAGGAGAAAAGCAGATGTGTCTAATAGGATTGGGCTCCTAATGGTTTGTGAAACAAGTAGTGCATGAGAGTTTGAATTACAAATCACTGTGGCCTGTTACCATATGCAAAAGAAGGTGAATATACAATATACTTGTGTCCTTACCCCAAAACTGGTCCTAACCTTAGAGAAGTCTTTTTCTTCCTGTTGTTCTGTCTGCTGTCTCTCCTCTCCAACACCTTGCTTCCAACAGCACAGACCCAGCATGAGAAGGCTGAAGGTACCATCTCTGGACCGATGGCAGCACCCGACTGAAAGCTCTCAGGAGATAAACCATGGCCTGAACTGCACATTAGTTCTCCAACAAATTTTGTAAAGTTGCCTAAGTAAACTACACCCCATCCTGATTTTTTGGGGGGCCAGGAGGGTTACATATGGGACAACAGTCACTTCTTCCTCAAGACATCTCCTTCCGGGATGACTGAGCCTTTTTGGTAACTGTACAACAAAATGTTTCACTGAAAGGGCTACAGCACCAAGAAAAAGTGGGTTCAAATGAAGTGTTCAAGGCCAGATTGGATGAGGCTTTGAGCAACTTGGTCTAGTAGAAGGTATTCCTGTCCATGGCAGGGGGTTGGAGCTAGGTGATCTTTAAAGTCCCTTCTAACCCAAACCATTCTGTGATTCTATGATTCAGTTTTGCCACCTTTATGGCAAAACCATGACAGTCTCACCTTAAAAATTCATGCACTCTGTATTTGCAGACAGCAAGAAAAGATGGGGGAGGGGAGTGTCTCTTCTGTTTCAAGGAGATGATTTGATACAGAAAATGCAGTTCATCTGGAATCACATCCGAAGTATCATTTTCCAAGCATACTCCAGTTTCTCAGTATACTCACAACTGAACATTAATTTAGTTGGTTAACTAACAAAGGTAATGATCAGATAGCCACTAGTTCCACAAACATGTGATGAAATTATTCCACAATAAGGTTTTGGAAAGAGGTCAAAGTTCTTTCAACTATACAGTTTGTGTGTTCCTGATGTAGTTGCTATACCACATTTAAAACCAGTATACTGCAATATGAAAACCATCTCTAATTTACCACACTGGTCTCGGCTGCTTCAGTGAGCACACTGGCTTGGATGTACTAAAGCACTTTGACAAGTTTCTTCCCATTCCTCTCGTAGTAGGAGGATGAAAGCCTTGGGAAAAGGGCTGGTTGCCACAAAATTTGCTCCAGCCAGCCTTCAGCTGGCAGGAATTCTGAACAGTTTCAACTGAAATAATTTTACATAGTTTTTAAAATGGCACAAATTAAAAAGCTGAAACATATCATGGAACATTCACCTTTTTAAAATGTTGCTTTTGTTTGAAATTTGGAATCTTAAGGCTGAAGCCAAAGGACTCCTTCCCCTCCTCTTCCCCATTCCCCACAATGATACATTGAGCTCAGACTAGCTTTAAAGCTAAATTTAAGCTATTGAGTTGTTATAACCTGCTTTATTTTCTAATGTGGAAAAAGAACTGGTGCCTGCAAATTTGCTCTGTACTCTCACTGAATTCTACCAATATTGTTAGATATGTACAAAGAAAGAAAGTGTAAGCAAAACTTGGATAAAACCTGGACAGTGTGTCTTTAAAGACTTACTCAAATGTTTCATAATACGATAACCTTTTTGTTTCATTAAACACATCGCTAACTTAATGTACTTGAAAAGACAATATTTTTCCCAAATTTATATTTATTTTTATTTTGATTTAAAAACCAAACCAGTATTTTAGCAGCTTATGTATAACCAGATAAAGGCATACACTACATAAATCCTTTATGTCAAATCCAATGAGCCATTTTTGAAACCTTAATATTCATGCTTTTCTCATGCAGAGTAAGAACATTTATATGCAGATTACCCCCAAAAGCACAGTAGTAATTCCAGGGAAAAGAAGCTGAAAGAAAGGAAGAAATTGTGTTTTGTAACCAATTGCTCACCTAGATAGGATCCACTGTTGTGACCCGCACATTCAGCATCTTCTGGATGAAGGGTAAAAGCATACAGAATAAGAGCCAAGAAATAAAGCAGAATAGTTAGAAGCCCAGCAAAAAATACAGAAGAAATTACTTACAAAATGACAACTGTACAAAGCATAGCATTAAAAAGCCTTCAATAAGCCATTTTCTTAAAAACATAAAACAATGTTTATTGTTTTATATTTCAGCTGGAGATATTCTGGAATTTTGCAGCATGCACACTGATCTTTTTACCTTTTCAAGCAAAGATTGTGATGACAGCAAACATTCTAAAAAGAATTCTAGCACTGTATTATTCACACTTTATCAGTTAATAGAAGGTATGATGCCACTTAAAAGAAAGCAAAACATATTTGATGGAAATCAAGCATTTTTGTAAATTATACATTATCAGACTTTAGCTTTAAGTTTTGGCTCACTGGATTAGACAGAAAGGGTTTTGATCAAAAACACATCCTCTTATTTGATATAAAATAACTATAATGTATATTTTTACATGCCAGAGGCCCTTTGATCAAAAATACGAGCTACAATTTCTAATGCCTTTATAAACAAAGGCCTCTTAAGTTCTTAAAAAAAAAAAAAAAATAAAATACAGGAGATCAGCTGCTATTACTTTAACATATGCTGCAAGCATAACAGTAACCGGCTACACTCACAGGGAAAACAGTAAAGATGATACTACACAGATGAACTTTCTACCATCTCAGAGAAGTATATTCTTCAGTAGTAATTAGAAATGCAAGACCTCTTGTGGCTGTGTAATTAAGTTGGAATCATCTCTTTCCATCCCAGCCCACCCAAGTCTTGCTAATATTATTTTATGATACTACTTTCCTATACGTATCTTCCAGAAGTTCAAAAGAGAGAAAGCAGTTTAAAACAGTAGTTCAAATTACTGATTTTTACATGAAGCAACTAGGAATATTCTGGTATTTTTATCTACTTCAAAAGATGATTCAATGTATTTGGTGGCAATATAAAAGCATTATAAGTATAACATCTCTTAGAAATGTTGGACTATATGCAATTTAATTCTAAACACATGTTCTCTAAATAAAATTATTGGGCTATGCAGGGAAACTTTTGTACATGTACCTTCAATTTCCTCTGAGAAGCACAAAGGAAAAATAGGAAAGGAAATCATTAAATGGAGTGAAAACATAACTTAAGAAAGAAAAGTTAAATTGAAGAAGAAAAATGCACCTACCACACTCAACCGCTTCCTCATCTTAGAACAGCCAAAAAAACAAAGTAATATTGTTTAATGCTCCATAAATAGGAAAAAATGTAGCTATGTAAGCTACTCTAAAATCCTCTTGATAGCACCTATTACATTGAGGCATATACCAACATACCAGCACTGAGTTTAACTTACATGCTTAACTACACTGAGTTAGAAAAGACCTAAAAAGACATTGAAATGTTATGTGCATTTTTAATTTCCTATATGAGATTCTCCCACTGTTTATTTAATAGCAATGACCTTACTCAGTCGTCATGGAAGAACTCTCTGGAATTAATGCAAAGTTTGTTAATTCCATTTAATCAGTCTTAACCTTGAATTTCTACTGTGAACACAATCTCAGTATTTTTCTGCCTTTACAGTAACAGCTGCTACTTTCCTTGAAGCTGGGTTTTGGAGAGGGTTTTTTGTATTTTTTTGAACCTCTATAGTTCTTGTAATTTTTTCTCTGGCACTTTCCTAATCTAATAGATCTACTTCAAATTTTCTGTTTACCTATAGTAAGTCAAGAAATTTCTGCCTCCTTGATACTGGAAAACACACATTTTTACAATCATCTTTGGGCTTTTCAAGGAAAGCAAGATAAATACAATGAATTTTTGATCACAAAGATACATACTAAGGTCTAGATTTATATAGGGATTTTTACAATCTATATCTCATTCAAATTTCTTTTGGAATCTGAATAAATATGCCTAAAATATAAATATTTCAGGGAGCTTCCATGAGGCATGTCTTTCCTTGGAATGTGAAGAAATAATTCAAGAGATGTTTTACAATCTTTCATGTGTAACTGATGTATCAAACAAAGGCTAGCTCAAAACTCTCCTGCCTATCTCACTACATGGAAGAGCTTTTCCCAGTTCATGGCATGTAGCAGATACAAGAGTCTTTTCTGCCAGGGTCAGAAATACAGAATAATTTCTTGGTATCTTTTTCTTGAGGACTTATGTTTTAAAATATTAATTTGGAAGATGTCTCTGAATCTTATTTAAAGTTTATTTCTACACTCAAGGAGACCACACGGTTTTAGTAAGCTGGAAAGTCCTTTAAGGTGAGCACTGTTTGGTTGAACACATCTGGTGCCTTTAAAGCGACAACAGTTTTGTGAGTTGAGACTGAAAGTGTTGGATCCCTTTTCTTCTCCTGACCTTAAAAGCTCCCAGTTCTTGAAACGACAGATGCCCTTAAACTGGACCTGGGATGGCAGGCTGGCTTCCAGGTACTATTTCTTTCGCCTTCTCTGTGCTGAGAGACCTCTTACATTTCCTGATATGTATGACAAGTTATTCTATATTTTCATTTCTATCACTATCAATAAGCTGCAATGTGCCTCCCGACAACAAGTCACTAATGCTCAACTCATCAAAATCAACAAAGTTCTTTGACTTAACTAGTGACTATGCATTTTAAAGTTTTCTGTTTGTATTTTATCATTGGAAACAAGACAAGTCCTCATTAATAAACATGAAAGGACCAGAAGAAAAAGAGGTCTGTGTGTACAAACAAACTGGACAGGACAAAATGGAGCAGGAGAAAAAGAGGTCTGTGTGTACACACAGGTATACACTAACTCCACCCTGACCACTGCAGACTTCCAGAGAAGACCCACAAACATGGGAGACGGTGAAGGTAAAGCAGGAGGACTGAGAACATCTGAGGGGAACCCAGGTTCTTGGGCTACTCGTGCTAGGAAAAGGAATGGTCTTCTCCACAAACCAAAGATGTCAGGATTCCAAGTGAGTAAGTTGATCCCAGAGAGCACAAGCCGAAATTTCTACAAGCTGAGGTTTAACACAGATAAAGTGAAAGAGTTCTGAACTTCCTGTATTTTGTTAAAAACCTTCCTTCTTTTGGGCTATTCCTAAGGATGAAGGTAGCAGTCTATAACGAGAAGAAGTGAGAAATTAGTGGGTCTTCATAACTTAATGCAGCTATGAAAGTCATAAACATGTAGCTCCCAATTTGAACTTTACCAAGAATTTTACCAGGCCCGTCACTGGCAAAGCCACAGGTTATTTGCCAGGAAACTTTGTACCGTGATTCACCACTAACTAATACAGGTCTGTGTGTCTGAAGCAGTTGTACATATGCAGCAGATACACCTAGATACATGCTTGAATTCTAAAATTTAGAGACACGGGAAATTGGGATAGATCTCAGGCCAATACAGTTTCACTAAATTGGGGTGAGAAAAGAAATAGAGTTGTTTATCTGGAAGGAACAAATAAGAGACTAAAAGAGGACAGAGACTAAAGAAAAGGAAATTTGATGGGAAAACAAAAAAACCCAAAACCAACATAAGGCAACAAGGAGCAAATAAAACACTGAGAAAAGAAGAAATACCATCAGTTAAATGTAGTGTTGCAAGAAGGGAGAGGAAGTGACAAAGAAAATAGTCATGGTACAGGTTTATGAAAGAAAAACAAAGCAGAACTAAGACATAAGTGGGAAAAAAAGAAATAGGAAACACAAGCGTAAAGGAAGGTTAGGAAGTAGGTGGTTTTATTCATTTTAGAAAGATTTCAGCGTAGCAAATATGCTAAACTACAACACCACAAAACAGTATAACATACACTGTATTTCTGTATGCATTTTAACTGAAATATATTAAGATTTGGTTTGGGGGGCCTCACCTAAATTATATTAGTTAAGAAGCTCAAAACTAGTGCCACTCCAGGAACTTCCTCAACTCTTTGGAACAGTCCAGCACCAGATTAAAATGTTTAGCTTCTGCTGGCTTTTTTCAACAAAATTTCCATCAAGGAATCATACTTAAATGTTTCTCAGTCTAAAATTAGATTCAGCAGCTCTGTTCTAGCTTCTTATCACAAGCAAGTTACATTATCCCTTAAATTCTATTTTGCTCTAGTAAGCAAGAAATCGTGACATACAATGATCTGCATTACAGTGGATATATTTAACACTCCTGATATTTTAGTGGTGAACAGCCCCACACAGCAATCGACATTTATGCTGTTTTGCAGGGTTTTATCCTATAGATTTTTGTAGATTGAACAATACAAGTTCATGCTATAGGAAATTTAAGGTGATCTAATTTAATCCTCTTATCACCAGATAACAGTATTGCTACCAAGATAACTTGGAAGATGAAGATAGTCTTGCGGTGAAGGAAAGAGCAAGAGTTTATGAGATCCGCTTCCACTTCTGTCTCGTGACCTTGAATCACATGTCATCCAGCTTCAGGTTTCCTTAATTTCTCTGTGGTAGCAGGAAGTTAATATTTGTAAGGACAGAAGACTTCTGAACAAAGATGCTATCGTGCTAATTTTACTCTATAGGTCTGGTTTAGTTTTTGGTTTTACTCATAACTACCTGCAGATGGGCAATCAAGTTTCAAATATGAACACAGAAAAATACTGAGAAGAAAGGCAAAGTTAAGATCATGCAGAAATTCTAACAAGGAAAAGTGTCCTATACATTTATCCTAACTGTTTGGTCTTCAAATACAAATGGTACAAAGCATTCATTCTTTTAGCCTGTTTAAATTCTTTTGTTGGCAGAACACGATCTTCAATTCACAAGACTGGATAAACTGGGTTACATCTTGTTCGAATGAACACCATTTGGCTGCAGTTAAATATTTCCTCTTGCTCATGCTATGCCAATCACATATGGTAAATCAAAATTGAAAGTAAAATGGCTTTTAAGCCCTAGAAAACCTATATGATGATGGCTTTGCCACAGTAAGTATTTACATTTAGCATTAAATATACAGAACAAATGTATTTTCATGGAAAAGACATTTCTGAATAGCTCTGTCAGACATGCTCCATACATATACATATTTATATATCACTATACACACAGGGTATGGATATACACATACACATATGCATGCACTGCACAAGTTAACAGAAGTTACAGGCTACGCTAGTATAAAATATAAAGTTACCAGTAATTTTCATACCAGAGACAACACATATACAACATAAGAATAAACACAGTAACCACTGTGAAAGCAAAATTATGCTGAAGGAATATAATGTCTTGGCTGATTATTGTAGTTTATAACATCTGCAGAGCAGTAAGTCATTTGATTGTTATTCAAAGAAATATATTTCTTTTTCCCTCAAAAAACCAGGTGATCACTGTTTTATTTACAAATTAAAGTAAGCTACAAATGCAAGAATGATCATGTTTGTTGGCAATGACTATTACAGTCAGAACATGAGCAGTCTTTGTATTCAAGTTAACAGACTGGGAGCTATTGAACAAATTAATTCTTCCTCGTACTGAGTGTCATGTTGCTCATAGTTAGCCGGGATGCAGTGACAGGAGAACTCACAGAGCTAACTCTGGCTACAAAGTTGTGCCCAAGCTAAAGTGACCTAAAGCCAGGAATGCTGTTAAGTATTATTAAGGAATACCAGGTGAGCAAGTTTCTGCAGAGCTGGCATTCAGCAGTGGCTCACATGCTCAGACATACCAAAGCCTATTGCATGCAGCCAGACGCACCTGTACTGTACCTCCCTCTGCATCCCACAGAGCTCCCTCTCACCCCAGGTGTACACTGCATGTTCATGCTCCCTCTCACCCCAGGAGTACACTGCATGTTCATCATCCCAGCACACGGAGGGTTAGTCTATTCACAGAATCTCATGCATCTCTGTTCCTTTACTTTTATTCCATTTTCCTATTTTCTTTTCTATGCTGCTTTTTCTTAGCATTTTTCCCCCATTATAATTTCCCTTGGTATTAATGCAGAATGCTGCTATATGCCGAAAAGTTCTATTAGTTACTGAGAAAAATGTTGAAAATGTTTGAGAGGTTTCTTATCCCTTCATCAGTTCTACTAACCCAGAGCCTGGGAAGTAACACTATCAATCTTACCAGCGGGTCAGCACATCTAACTGCCACTTATCTCATGCTTTCAAAACTTATCATATATTAATGTTGAATTTATCGAGGTTTTCTGCCAATAAGAGCAAACAAAAAGAAGTCAGAGTTCCTATTAGTAATCTTGTTAAATTTTTGAAATGGTGAATGTGAAAGCAAATACAGTAGTGTTTGATTTAAAATGAATCAAGAAACAACTGAACTGTAGTAATGCTCTTGTTTATTACTGTTAATTGCATTAATCTAGTAATTTCTGTGTGGGATTTTGCCTAATGGGGCTGATGGACAGCTTTTGTCCATCTGCTCTTCCACTGCCCTTGTTGCAATACTTTCTCCTTTTCTTCATTCTCAATACAAAATTTCACTTCCCTGATTTTCCCTTTTTTTATTCCTATTTTTTCTGTGTCTTCCTCTCAATGTAAAACCATCTCTTGTCAGCATAGGCTACACCTATACTACCAATTTTCTTTAACCTTACTCCCAGATACCAACTATGTGCCTTCTCCATTTGCAAATGAAAATGTGTGTTTTCACTTACCTTTCAGGAAGAAGTGTACACTGGCTTGCCTCCTCCTCCAGTATACACATGACATATTAAAGGTTTTTCACTTTGACTGGTGCAATGTGAAAATGATTCTATTTTGCCTTTCAAGAAAATGGCTAAACTGCAGGGAGAGGGGTGCACGTGTATCTTCCACAAAGCTAAGCTATTTACTTGTACTTCACACATAAACATAATGAAACAGTTGACTTGGCTATTAAAGTGAAACTAAGAATTGGCATTTCTATAATAAACTGATTGGTTTAGGTTTCTGGGTGGGTTTTTTTTCAATGCAAATAATTCTTGCTGAAAAAGTTCTGTGGAAAGTAACCTCCACTCTCTTTCCTTGATATGTGTGCACATACAAGCACCATCAAAAAAACATGCTTTACTTCCAAATTCATGATACAGAAGTATGTGTACAGATTAACAAATTTAAATAACATGCATTGCTATGCTGAAAAGACTAAAAAATTCAAAAGAGGAAATAGCTTCCCCAAAGTAATCCAATCTAGCTCCTTGCACGTTTGAAACATACTTAATTATCAAAGCAAATCATAGATGGATGATAATGTTTCTATAATGCAGTTATTGACTATATTTCAGAGAGCTCTTTTCTAGACGAATACAACAGCCCTTCCCAGTTCCAGAACCGGCTTGAGAAGAGAGGAAAAAGAAGAAATTGCAGAATACTTCTCATATGTTATATGATTTTAACTGATTTTTAGATTAATTTTCAAGTAGAATGACACTACCACCCTGAAAGCCCACTTAAGAAACCAGAGCTGACTCAGATTTTCTGGGTATCTAAGAAAATAGAATATTTCTCCTTGATTCTCCCTATTGAAAACAAAGGCATGTACCCAGGTTTCTTCCTCATTACAAAACGTGAGATCTGTGAAATGAGTCAACTGAGCAGAGCAGGCTGACATCCAGTGCTACTTACCATGTTGCAAGAAAGCTTCCTAGTGCAACTCCCAGTCCTGTCAGGAAAGGGACTTTTATTAGCAGCTCTGCTGAAGTCAACAGGTTTTCATCTTTGGGAAGCTATAAGAATATCAGCTGGCAAATTGCCCTTTCCCTCCAAACTGCTGAGGAAATTCAGGTGATAAGATTGGATGGGATCAGCTGTGATAGCAAGCAACCTCTCAACATACAGCTAGTTCGTGAAGATCTGCACAACATCAGTTTCCCCCCCACAATTACTCTTCTAAACATTGGAGAATCCTATATCAAGCTGAAGGCCAGTAAACAGTATTAAAAAAGAATCAGATGAAATAAAACATTACCAATATCCCACTTCCTTACATGGAAACTTGTTAAATAAAATTTTAGAGGACAATAATCAGTGGGCCATACCCCACAATACAGAAAAGGGCTACAAAAAAAAAAAAAAGTAAAATCAGACCCAGAAGTTCTTCCCAAATTTCTGTTCTCTGTCACCTTTCTTACATGTTTTCGATGCTGGCAGTATGTTTTTTGCTCAGCTGAGCAATACAAGATTTTTCAGCATCCTCCAGTTCTGGCAAGGTGATTGCTGTGAACGAATACAGACAGGGCCTTCCATTCCACAGCTTTCCTGACACGCTTGGTAACATGAAAAAGCTGCCTAACCTGAGAAAGATCACAAGGGTGTGGAGTTTCCCAGCTTACATGGAATCTTCTGGAAAAGCCAAGCAAGTGGAAGGTTTTCCTGAGAGCAACTCGAGCACCATCCTAGTCACAGCAGTTTTTCTATACCTGAATTCCGGTCCTTAAAATGCCTCCTCCATGAAGGATCTGAATTCCCTCCCAGCACTAAAAACATATTTTGTCTTTGAAAAATGGGATGGACGTCTACTCAGAACAGCACTTCCCCTCTTCCCATGGAAATCTGGCAAATATAGCAGCAGATTACCCTAAGAAATGCTGAAGAGAAAAAATTACAAGCCTCCATTGGTCTGCAGTCTTTCCTCCATCAAGAGGCACCACTGCCTTCTAGATGATATCTAGCTGGACCTTGCTTTGTTTAAACAAAGTCTGAAAGAGAAGGATAACAGGCCTGCTGCCTGACCTGTCATGTTTTAAAGGCAAGCGGAGGAAGAGAGGAACTCTTCTCCCTTGTTTAAGCCAATTAAGGCAAAGTTAGTGGAAACAGTAGAGACAACAATAGCAGACATACTGTGGGTCTTCTTTGGATTGCAATTTTGACAATTCCCAATCAAGTCCAGGCTGTCTATTTGGAAGGGTGAGATGCATCTTGTAAAACCTTTCACTTGAAGGTCACTAAAAAGATGCAATCTATTAGAAAAGGAATCATGCAGTGTTGCTGCAGCAGCTGATTTACCTCTTCAAAAGCATCAGTGCCACCTTAATTGAAGGCTCTTGTTGAGGGTATTATCCAGATTCAAGAACAGTGGACAGAGAGAAATAGCTATACCCTGGGATCAGACACTTTTCCAAAACTGGGGCAGAGCAACTTGACCTAGAACCTAGAAAAACAACAGATTTACTACATGCTGTAGAAGCTCCTCTTTGTTTCTAAGACCTATGTAAATTAGAAAAGCTATAGTGCAAACACATAGTCCGTTACTGTAATTACAAAGCTTATCAAGGGCTTTGGAGTTAACAATAGCATTAGGGCACACAATCAAATAGTGAAATGGCATGAAAGATAGAAAATGCAAATTATTAGAAAACTAACAGTAACTGAAGAACTTCAGAACACAAAAGCCATAGCAAGGAGTTAGGGAAATTGCAGTAGAAACATTGGTGAGAATTTCTAAAGTTAAAAGCATTTAGTTTTGCACTTAGTGTGCCAGCATCCACTGTTTGCCATAGTGTCCATACTTTTTGTTTTAAGGAATGAAAAATGGCTGGAAATTTTAGATCACTTTCTGAATATTTCTAGTTGAACTCACAAACATGTTTGTATTTAAGATTTAGAACATACTGAAGCGTGATAGTTTCTTACATTGTACTCACTTTGTTATGAGTCTGTACAACTGAAAGAAATAACAGGTCAAGTAAAATATGCAATGATACTTAAAACAGATGTTGATGTAAATTCCAGTGGAAAGAAAATATTTGTTTCGATGTATTGCGCTTTCTTAGAGCTTATTTTTCTTCCATTGTGCAACTATTATATTTAAAAGCAGAGACTGTTAAGAATGAATGTTTAAAAACAATAAAAACTGGTTCTGTGAAAGCCTGTCAAAGAACAGAATGTCCTGACTTTTAAAAATCTGTGCAACTTCATAAGATGCAAAAACTCACCAACTATACAGGGGAGAGAAGGGGAGATTATCCAAACTTTTATCTCACTCTCAATATATATTTCACTGTATTGATGCAGTCCAAATTGTAAAATCTGTTGAGCCAATTCTATACTATTTCAACAGGGAAAGAACACTCTTCAACCTTTGAAATATTATATATCAAAACACTAATTGAGCTCAGTGGTTCTAAAACTAAGTTGGAGGGTTGGGATAAATTGTTAGCTGCTTTTAATTTCAGCTCTTATATTTATTTTCCTACTGATACAATATACTCAAGAAGCTATTGTGCCCAGGAGAAATGCATCCTGCAGTCACAGGGCAGAAACAAACTGCTATTTTATAAGGTTAGAGATCTGGAGTATGATTTCTATTCCAGGTTAACACACTTACATGACTTTCTGTTGGAAATTTTCAGTGGCTGAATCTGCACTTCTGGTCTTCTTACTGCAAATCTCCTACGAAATGGGAGGTAGTAGGGGAAAGACACAAACTCCTCAGTTTTCACAGCAAGTTTGGGATCAATAAACACTTAACATCATGAGACTACTAGAAAATATCCAGGAGATTTTATAAGAAATTAACTTAAAACAATGCAATCTATTGACAATCTAAAAAAATTTAATCCTCAGCCTCAATTTTTTGTAAGCTTTCCAAAACCTGCTTCAGTTCCTATTCCTGCATAGTGCATCAGCGTGAATACAGATACTGATGTGCTATTTTCCATATGTTTTTTCTTTCAATCTGGATCAGCATTATCCTATCAGGTTTTGTCATTATTAATTCTAGCCAGACAAATAAGGAAATCCAAAGTATTTCAGCAACAGGTTTCCAAGTTCAGCTGTCTTGTTGCAAATGCAGGTTGATCATACCATGTAATCTATGAGCATTACATATGACAACTACGCTAACTTAACAACTCGGCAAAGAATTGTCTTCTCTTACTACAAAAAATAATGAAACTATGCTTCTCAGTAGCTCACCTCTCCTGGAAATGCTTTGAAGGGATCAAGCCTGCTCTGGGATTGGCATCACCTTCGTGTTTGGCCTGCCACCAGGTTGCATCATCCTGGCTCATGATCTGAAGGATATCTCCTTTTCTGAAAGCAAGACCAGCTTCTTTACAAGGAATTGCTTTATCCTCATTAGGATCATAGTCAAACAGAGCTCTGATAAACATCTGAAACAAACAGTGTTTTATCTTTAGAATCAAAATATTAAATGTAATCTAGTTTTACTTATGCTGTTGAAAACCATTGAATTAAATAATGTAAAGCAATAAACATTAACTGCTGTGAAACATCCTTATGGATATCTAACATGGAAGTTCATATATGAATGTTAAGTTCATTGCTTCTGCAATCACAACCCCAATGTAGTAAAAGCTCTATGATCTGAGGCAAACGGGTCTATAAAGGTGAGTTGTGTGCCCATGTGGGGAACAGAAGAGAAGATACTCTTGAACCAAGGTGTTATCAAGTGTCTTCTACCAAGTTTATGATGGAAGAAAAGGAGTACTTGGAAGCAAGCCTGGTCCTCTAAGATGACAGATTACCTACGTCAACTTTACAGCTGTAGAGTTAGGGTTTAAGAACCATGTTACACCCACTTGTAAATCCAGCACATGAATACTGAAGTGTACAGTGTGCTACACATTGTCACATTAGGAAAATTAAATCTGGAGGAATAAATCACATTCTTGGTTCTGTCATCCAAGCAAACAATATATATCCTCAGCAGAACAGTTACTGCAATAGTTTCTGAAATAGTCTCGCCTACCTTGCCTTCCTTCACTGGCATTTCTTCCTTCACACTAGGTATGATTTTAAATGTAATTGCTCCTTGAGACTGAGCCTGGTGAATGTTTGAAAGGAAAATACACTGAGAATAAAGCTGTACATTTCAAAGAACTCTTAAAAGAAATGCAAATTAATTTAAAAATACTCAAATACAATGAATCTATCCTCTCCCAAGCAAGATCTGTGGAGTCTGACAGCTTCACCATACCAAATTTTGCACTGCAAAGATTAAAATATTCCCTTGAATTGCTCCATTTTATTTACTTCACTGATGGAAAGAGATGGACTGTTAAAATCTGCATGTTTCAGAGGTCCCACTTCTGCACTGAAATCAGGAGCAAATGCTACAGCTAAAATGTATGCATATTAGAAGGAACTGCTGGACTCCTGGCACAGTTTGGACATCCCTGGAAAAATGCAACTAACATTTCATTTTTCAAAAAAAAGAAAAAAAAAAAAAGAAAGAAACAGTCAAACAGGCTTGTGCCGTATTTATCATACAGAGCTATTGAGGGGGATTTATTCTTTTGGCAACTTTAAGAAACAGAAAAGAAAAACATATTTGAATAGATTACGTGTACTAAATGGAAAAAAAACCCTCCACTATAAATCTTAAAACAAGTTAGCCATCATCAACCACCTCATCCATTCATCTTTCCCTATATCCCACTTAAAATGTGTCTGGCTGCATTTTACTTATTAACCACAATATATTCCCACTGCCTCAGTGACATTTTGCTATTGAAGGAAGTGCTAATCAGCTGGAGCCTCTGCTACTATTGCATGCAGCCGACAAGTTTCATAAAACTGCTTAGCAGAGTGCAACAGACAGCCAACGATTTAAGCAAAATGGAAACAGGCCCGTCCACTACCAAGCGAGACATACTTCTGCCGGCATGTCTGCAATCCAAGAGCTCACTGTTTGACAAGCAGCAGCCAAGTTCTTATTTCACCAGCCGTAGGACTGGAATCAATAATTCTGTTACTTTTGAAACAAGCTCTAACTAGTGTTTGATGTTTATATTGTACCTCAAGGAGGTAAATGGGGAAATTGTTCACACCTTTTCCTAGTGCTATTGTGTTTCTAGAGATTTTTAAGTATTATTTTTTTGCAGGGAAATATGTTTCTATAGGGAATACAAAACCATAAAGCAAGTATGAATATCAGCAGACTAAAACTTGAAATTAATCATCTTGGTTAATGAACCAAAACTGTGACACAGCCACTCAATTCAGCAGGACAGCAAGGTATTTACATATCTAGAAATTCCTATACCACGAATATAAAGAGCTGTCATGACCCTCATCGGTTTCTTAGTAAAATAATTAAATATTTCTGAAAAAGTCTAAATTACTTAATTTGCAATAGTGCTCCATAAGTGAGTAATTAGGTTGGCTTTAGAGACTGTGTAGTTCAGAGGAGTGCAAAAATAATCACATATATGGCTATATACTGCAAATCTATGTAAAATATAATCTTAATATACCAGTTATACAGTCTATTAAGTACATGTATTATGAATTAATTTTCACATGGAGTTAACGCTTTATTAATGAATAAATTTAAAATAGTTTTAATTCAAGAGATCATGGTGCCTTAAAAACCTTAGATTATACACTGAGGTCTGCAACATTCTGCAACACAATTATAGCCATATTATCATCATTAACTCTTTACAAGTAATCTGTAATTGCATATATATGTAATGCGCAGAAAACAATTCTTTAAGAGAAAGGAAATAGAGGTTTGTAAATGATGGCACTGAAAGAAAAGGCATTATTGTAGAATATACTTTTTTTCTAAGAAATACATCAGAAATCGCAAGTGTAATTACTTGTTCTTCACTCCCCTATATTAATTTTAAAACTTCTGGTATTTACCAAAATGTGTATTATTTCTTCAGGTTTTTTATCATCCACAGGAATCCCATTGACTTCCCTCAATTCATCACCAACGTGAATAAGACCTACAGAAGACAAAGAGGAGCTGGTAAAGTATAGCTATGTATTATACAAAAAATGCCATTAACATCCAGCTTTTTTCTCCCTTGTTCATCTGCTTTAAGCTCTAATTTAAAAGCAGGAATGTCTGGTGAACACAACACCACCTACTGTCCTCACAAGCTTGAGATGGTTGGTTTACTCATCTCCCTTCCTTCCTCTTCAAATTAGTTCTCTATGACTTTTCCAGGCTTCTATGCAGATGTTTGAAAAATGTCTGTGCCAATTCTTTTTCTACCCATACTACTTTCTCATTGCTACACAGCTGCAAGTACCACAAGGATCACTGAGGCTGTGAATGCTAATTTGTGGCACAAAATGCTTGCTAATTTAGCAATATATACATCCAGACTTACTCCATTACCCCATCTAAGTGTGAAACACAGCTGTTCTAGGGCCTCTTCAGTGAAAAGAAGCACTTTACAGTATAATCCAGGACTATTTGCTTGAGTTCTTGCGGACTTTGAGCATCCCAAACTAAACAATGGTAGTCAAGGATGTGCTGGCATTTTGAGAATTACCAGCTAAAACTCAAAATGGATGTCCAAATGGGAAACAATGCAATCATCCTGAGTTCCTCCACCAACAAGTTGTAATCTTGGCATATACCATAATTTCTAAGTGGATGTATTCGAGTGGAAACAAACCACGATATACTTAAAAAATACCTCAGTATCTGCTAACTGAAAGATACCTTGTTGCAACTGAATTGGGGAAAAAATTTAGAATACTTTTACCAGTATTGAAATATCACTTTGGAAAAATGTCCAGACCCCAAGTATTTTTGTTTGTGATAGCATTTAATTTCTATAACATATGCCATTTTAGCTCATCCTGTTCAAGTTCTAGAACTCGAATGGCTAGTGCCAAGCAGCAACACCTTACCACTTCTGTCTGCAGCTCCTCCACGCATTATCCTGGCCACCACAATTGCACCGGTCTGTTCATCCCTTTTAATAGTAGCTCCCTTGGGTAAAAAACAAACAAACAACAACAACAAAGTTATTTGGTTAATCTCACCATAATTTTCATTCACTACACTAAAAGACATTTCATATGTAAAACTGCAAAAAGTTGACATTACATTGATACGTGAATAAGCCAGAAATTATACTTGCCTATGAAACGAATATATAAAACACGTTGCTCTATTACCATCCTCTTATAATGTGACCTTTTTTCCATTCAGGAATAGCTTATAGAATCACAGAATGGTTTGGGCTGGAAGGGACCTTAAAGCTCATCTAATTCCAATCCCCTGCCATGAGCAGGGACATCTTCCACTAGACCAGGTTGCCCCATCCAGCCTGGCCTCATGCATTCTGTATGTACACAGCTTTTTTAAAAAAGGACAAATAATAGAAAAAATTGACTTTTCAACTTAACATTACCTGCAGTGTAGTTTACATGCTGCTAGAACTGTATTAAACTACTGCTGAAAATTGATAAATTGCTCTTCTATGTTAAAAAAGTTCATGTTACATACTATGGGCACAAAAAGTTTATACGCTTGTTAATTATTACATTTTATGCTTAGAACTGCTTACGCACCCACGGATCGTCGTTTTGCTTTACAGTGTTAACAATAAACATGAATGTGAGAAATGTCTCTGCATGTTGCGGCTCACCTGGAACAGCCACAGGACAGAAATGCAGAGGAGGGGAACATTTCCTGAGTTAGTCATGACTGTTTTCATACGTTACACAAACACAGTGCAAAGCATTTAGGTAAAATGACATCATATCATTAAATTTCCAGCTAACAGCTGTCTGGATGAGGAAAATGCCTTTGTAACTAGAACAGTGAGGGTGCACTGAAAAGAGGCACAAGGTGATGGGGAAGCCGCAGGCAGCAGCAGTGACAAGTGAGATGGGAAAAGGACATGGAGTCACGAATCCACCGCCTATGCTGTGATGCCAATCCTAGTCAGGCAGCCAGGAAGGAGTGACGGGGGAAATGCTGGCCCTGCTCTGGAAGACAGAATCCACAGACTAATGAAGGGGACTTGAGCTTGATAAGTCTTACTGTATAATCACCTCCAAAAAGGTTATACCCAGTATTTTTAAATAACAACATAAAAAAAGCATCCCCTGGCCAAGTGCTTTTTACCTGCATAAGATTACTTTGCCATGTAAATGTCATTAAGTTATCTGTGATAGCTCTAACTTTGCAATTCAACAGAGACGTTTAGGATTCTGGCAGCTAAGTCAATTTTCAAACACATGTCTGAGTACAAGACGTGCACTCTGCCATCACTGGCTAGAATTTCCTTCCATCAGTGAAATGTTGTGCTTGAAGTAAGGTATATCACTACTTACAAAGTTCCTTGAATAATTAAACTGCCTTATAGCTACCTTCCTATATTTGTTTAGATTAAACATGAGCATCGTGGCTATCACAACTTCATTTGTTAAGTGTTTCATGAACATAAAAAGCTGAAATATCTATCAATGAATAACAGGAGTAACATTTTACTAGTTAACAATTTTACTGACTGTAAATAAACTTCTTCCCCTTTCGTTCTACCTCTAAAACAGAAAATACAAGACAAAAACCGGGAGATTAATTTATAGGGAGTTATATGCAAGCTGCATTTCTTGCAAATAAATGCAAAAATTTAAAGGTCACCACACAATATTCTCTTTGGATGAAACTTTTAACAGTAGCCAGCACTCTCCAGCAAAATTGATATGCGGTGTTTGTGCATTTTACTATACATCTTAAATTTGTAAGTTTGAAATTCTATCCATAAGCAAAGTAAGTCTGCAATTTGCTAGCCTTATTCTTATGTATTATTTATAATGTAATTATAAGAGTAAGGATTTGCTTGTATTACAGTTTTAAATAAGTGGAGAGTTTCAAAAAGATAAAAATTTAGCTACAGCTAATCTCACTTCAAAAACTCGTGATTAGACTTCTGTGCATAAAGAACTGCATACCATTAGGAATATATTAAACAAAGCATTAACCCCTCTACCATATATCACAGTATTAAGTTCTGACCTTGCAGCAACAGCTATTAACTTGAAGTTTATTATTAATACCTGGAAAGTTACATCTGGTTGAAAGTACAAAGTGGGTTTTTTTCTGAATATATCCATCAAAAATTAAAAAAGCAGCATTAGAATGGTAGAGCTAAATAGAAATACAGGACATTTCCACTACGTTGTCCATATAAAACAGAGGCTCTCCTAATTAATCAAGGGAAAACAGCCTTGAACAGAAGGGCTTTATGCCTTCTACCTGGAAGTCAATGCTATTAAATGCCACCAAATGCAAAAAGCAAGCGATGACTGAGCCTTCCACTGTGATCGCTCAGCTAATCTCAGCCCAGCAATGATGTCTGTTAATGGGTACTTCATGTCACTACACCTTGCTTTTAGACAGACCTTAGAAAAAAAAAACTTGTGTGCAATTTAAGATCACAGAATTGACACAGACAGCATCTGGAAGTAACAATACAGCTCTTGTCCAAGTGGAACAGTCACCTCATGCTCTTTGTGATTATCACTACTGGCACAAAATGAATTTTCCTACGACAGATTAGCCAATTTGTAGGATGTCCCAGTAAAGACAATGGGTCAATTGGAATTTTCAAACAAAGCACAAAATCAGGTTTGAATTTACAGGGAAATTCTTTAACCCAAGTTAGATCATTGTCAGTAACTCCTCTATGGCAAACTGCACGTAAATGGGCAGGCCCATGAAAAGCAGTATTTGTGATTGTATATTTTTGTTGCACCTATAGAACATAAAGAAAAAAGAGGGTTCCTTAAATTCCTCTTCCCTCCTAATTCAGAACACTTAAAAAGAAATCATCAAACACAAGTGGATTTTTTTTTTTTGAAAACCTGAAGAGTTGATTTTCTGAAAAAGCAGCTTCTCTTGTACTGCTGCCAGCCCTGCTTAAACTATGAGGTATATATAATCTGGCAGGAATTTCTCCTTATGAGATGTTCAGCTCCAGTACTTTCAGTTACATGTGCAGTGCAGCTCCTCATTTAGAGCTTTAAAAATGGAAGAAGGTTAGACTGGACTTTGAGAGCTGGAAAATATTTTCAGTGTTGAGAGCCAAAATGTAAGTTATCCTAAATGAGACATACACAGATGTAATAGCATAGCTCAGTTCAAAATACTTTTAAAGGGAAAAATAAGGAGTTTGGGAGCCATATGGCGATCAGACCGAGAAAATGTTTAAAGGTGTACCATGCAAAAGCACTAAAAATAATACAAGCTCTTTCAGCAAGGCTCTTTCAATGGGGTTTGGGTTGTTGGTTTGGAGATCTTTTGTTGTTTGGGTTTTTTTGTTTGTTTATTTGTTAGAGGTGGTGTTTGTTTTTTTTTTCATTTTTCATGTAGTAATACTGATTGGTGAGCATCACTCAGGGTTTCACAGACATGAGCTTTATAACTTCATCCATTTATCTGCTGGTTCCAGAATCTAAACATTATAAACCTTTATATTTAAAGAAAGACTGGCCTGTAAAATAAATTACTAAAAAGAGAGTTGGAAACATCAGTCACATGTTTTTTCGCAAATATGTTTTTCATACCTTTCTGTTAAATAAAAGCATGTGCAGATGTTGAATGGAAATAAGTACTTCAATAAGCCTTATTTCATGCTCTATTGAAAATGCAAATACATTTACCATCTTAAGGTAAACTTAAGGTAAGTAACTATACTTACTTCACTTATAGTGAAGAGTTATTTAAAAGTTGATGCCATTTACATGTAGACTATACACACTAAAGCTATCCCTACACTCACATTAATCCCACCTATAAAATAGTTGTGTTCATTCACTGGTAAGAACCAAGCTAAGGGGACTGAAGAGTGAGAGGCAAGGAAGAGCTGTAGAATCTGCAGAAACAAACCACGCAGATGATGCTTTTAAAACACCATAACTCGTTTCTCCCAAGTTCAGCTATGGAAATCAGGTATCTAGCTCAAGCTAGGTGTCTAGGCTTAATTAATGAAAAAAAAAAAAATAAATTAGACAACTCCAGGAAATGAATAATCCCTTCATTAGGGTAGGCTTCTTAAATAGATGGCGTGGTTTATTCTCTAGATCTGCCTATTTTTCTGTTGACTATAGACACAGCATAGAGATGATTTTTCAAATTACTAGATTTATGTGGAATAAATCTATGTGATGAAAAAGCAACCACCTTAACATGAAGAAGCATCCTAATCACAGTAACTGCATGACAGCTGTAACAAACCTGGAATATCATTTGGGAGCTGGAAGTAATGAGAGGCCAAGAACTGAACTCCTGGTAGTGTGGCTGTACATCTTGAATGTCAGGAGTCCTACCCAGGGACAGGGCTGAAAAAGCCCTGAAGAGGTACACAAAAGTAAAAACCCTCCAAGCTATCTGATAAAAGGCCAAATTATAGCCAGATGAATTTTGGACAGTCTCTGAAAACAGATGTTTCTCTTTATGTAAGGTTCAGAGATGTTCTGAATTACTTCATTTAGATAAACTTCCTAACACGATTTCACCTCGCTTGATCAAGACACTGCTAGAATGGCATTTACTAATAGACCATTTAGGAAAACCAAAAACAAACAAACAAAACAACTGTAAAAGGATTAGCAAAACGTTAAATCACCTCTTCCAAAAAAATAGATGAAAGTGCAGCACTGACTTCTGAACTGATGAAAACTGGCAAACAGAAGGCCCTCCCACAAACCATGTGTTTTCCTTTCCTTTCAGATGATTACTCCTGGGAATTCAAGCTTAACTTGAGGAAAAGCATGAACAAGTACAAGAGTAAATGTGGTGTTTTACATAAATGTGGTGTTTTACATAAAAATGGTCACTAGATGTATTCCAAAGAAGTTAAGAGACTGCCTCATTTGCTTCACAGAGACTACTGTTGAAAGTCATCCAAAGGAGATAGATACCCAATTCGAGAAAGCCCAGGACATGCAACTGATGTAAAGCTTACTACTTTGCAGAAAAACAATCTCTACTGTTTGTGTACAAATAGAGAATGATAATTTATTTGAGGTGAAAGAAAAGTTCTAAGAGCTCTGTATCTTCAAGTCAAGAATCCAGACAATCTCTATCCCAGTAGCAATATTGTAAGGTGCCTCAATCTCAAACTCAGTAGCAAAAATCCTGATATAACAATGCAGGTGGAAGTCAGACTTTTTGACAGGAGAACACTGAATAGATAAACCAAACAAGCAGAGACTCTTTGATCTGTCCTAAGAATAGCCAAAAGTTTAGAACGAGCTCCGAAGGAAAAGCCACTAAAAAGACATGAAAATAAATAGAAAATGAAATTTTAAATAGTTTAGTAAACATATATCATGGCATATATTTCCTTTAGTAAACTAACTTGAGGAAGCATAAATGCAGTAGATCTAATATACGTAGTATAAACCTGTCTTTATTTATTCTTCTGTGCCCTATTTTGGTAAGACCTTACCTAGATTACTGTCCATGTTTATTCTCACCCTTATCTAAGGGACAAAAAAAATCTAGGGAAGACAAAAAAAAATTAATAATAGGCTTGTTATGTATAGTGGTGATGGTGTCACAATAAGTCACTATAAAGCTGCTGCAAAGAAATTCATGTTTGATGTTAACATTAATAATGTTAAAATGGATTACGGGTGGATTATGGAAGAGGAGGATGACACTACACACTAATGAAATACTTCTGTTAATTTCCAGTCCAAACTTCCCAGGGCTGCAACGTGTGGCCATTGCCCTGTGTTTTAGCATCTTCCACTGTGGAGAAGAGTTTGACTCTACTATCCTTGTGAGCTCCCCACTCTCAAGTAGTTGTAGGCTGCAATTAGCTCCCGCCCTTTGCCTCCTCCTAGAATAGGTCTATTACAGATTCCATTATAAGGTTGGTTTTGCCTTGGTAAATAAACTAAGCAGTCTTAAAACCACAGAACTGAGTTCTCTCACATTTTTTGTTTTCCATGGCTGCCATCCTGTCTAGTAAAAGAAAGTTCTAAATAAAACCCTCTCTGTTACCTCCTTAGCACAAGAGCTGTGCTAACTGTGGATGCACCTTTTAAGAGATTGTGCTGGGTCTGGCTGGGATAGAGTTACTTTTCTTCACGGTGGCTGATACAGGGCTATGTTTTGGATTTGCATTGAATACTATGTTGATAACACAGGGATGATTTAGCTATTGCTGAGCAGCGGTTACACAGGGTCAAGGCCTTTTCTGCCCCTCACACCACTGCACCAGCAAGTGGCTGGGGGTGCACAGGAGGCTGTGAGGGACACAGCCAGGACAGCTGACCTCAACTGACCCAAGAAATATCCCATACCATAATGTTATCATGGTCAGCATGCAAAGCTGAGGGAAGAAGGAAGTGGGGGGGATGTTTCAAGTGATGGTGTTTGTCTTCCCAAGTAAACATTATGCATGACAGAGCCCTACTTTCCTGGAAATGGCCTGCCCATGGGAAGTGGTGAATGGATTCCTTTGCTTGCACATGCAGCTTTTGTTTTACCTATTAAACTGTCTTTATCTCAACCCACAAGTTTTCTCACTTTCACCCTTCTGATTCCACCCCCCGCCCCCAACCCACTCGGGAAAATGAGTAAGCGATCAGCTGTATGGGGCAGAGATGCCAGCTGGGGTTAAACCACAACAGACACACTGGTATCTGGAAGTGCTCAGTATACCACTGGAGTAAATGGGTAAGAGTGGAATTTGAGGAATGATCCAAGGATAATCTTTGACTTAGGCAACCCTAATTGTCCCTTTAAAAAAGGCTTAAAATCTGGAAAACTTTATGCATCTCATGTAAGTTTTCCCTCAGTTTTGTTTCCAAAGTTGCTATTTATACAATATATTTTGTAATTTACAGTATTTAACTCACAAAAATCTTAGTAGCAAATAATGTTTGAAACACGAAACTACGTAAATTGAGATTTTTATGAAAATTTTCCTAACAAATGCAAGAAAAATCAAGGGTCTTTTCATTAACACTAAAAATAAGCTGCTCAGTTAGAACTCATTTCATACTACATGTTCAAATTTTTTCACACCTTTCAGAATTGATATTCTTTCTGAGTATCCTAAAGCAAGTTTGTTTTCTTCCTCAAAGAATTTCTTTGATGAAAAAGAGGAAAGCTTAAAGCTGTGATTTAAATATTTTTTTGGGAAATAAAAAAAAAAAAAAGGAAAAGGTTTAATATGTTAAAACAAAGTAAAAACCCTCCATATGGTCAAACTTTTAATTATGCCCATGGGTACCTACAGTCAGTTAATACCAAAACTTATTTCTTGTTTACTGATGCCAGAAATACATCAAGAATAAAAGTGATAGTAAGTTATCTACTGTGGAACAAACTACCCTGTATGTCTAACAGAGGCATCGCTCTCCCACAGTCATCTCAAGTACAAAATCACAGCTTTCTCAAAGTAACTTTGCAGGTATTTTTTCAGGATTGCTATCTGTTAAAACAAATACAAAGTATAATATAAACCAAAGCTCTTACTGGTTTGCAGGAGAAAAAGAATATAGTTAAGTTTTATGTAAGATGACTTCCACTCTACAGCAAATAAAAATAACCAAATCAGTAAAATATTTTAATATTCTTGTAACACAACCTAGGCTTAGTCCTTTCATTTTTCCAGATATCCCCATGAAGATATTAACTTTCTAGTATTCATAATACAAAGTACAACAACAGACATCTTAAATTTGCCCAGATTTCAATTCAAGTGTTTTAAAATATGTTTTTATGCTTTCTTTTCAGTGTACTGGAAGGTCACATTTTTTTACATGAATGGTAACAGGCATGGTTCACAACATAGGTCAAGATTTCTTTGGGGATTCATTCTCTCTCTCTCATTTTAAAACAAGTTCATGATTTGAATTCAAGATAAAAGATGAATACATTAGTGATATAAATGCTCAGTCTGGCCCACATATAGAATGCTTAAACATCATGAATGAACAAATCCTTATTATTCATTTCATGTGCTTTACTAATGAAGACTGCGAATGGAATTCACAAGGGTATTATTGAATGTTATGAACAAACACACATAATGTCTGTCTGTCCACATTTCAAGTTAACGTCACCTATTCCCGTTTTATTATCTGAACACTCTCCACCCAGTGCACAAACATAAACCTCAAAACAAAAGACAGGAACACTTACCAATGGTTCCCTGTTTTTGACCAGCCTGATTATTTTAACTGAATCTTCTTCCTCATCAATATCATCAGGCATGGGGGGTAAGACAGGATCGTAGTTCTTCTGAGCAACAGTATCATGTACAGAGAGCAACGCCTGGAAACATTAATAGTATATTATTTGACATCTGAAAAGTTAATGAAAAACAAAGCAGAGGATATTATTTATAGACTTTACTAGCATGACGCATGTTGACTGAATGTAATTTTTATATATGATTTTAACACATGTCAAATTGATGAAACAACTCCATAAAGTATGTTTTCATATACACAACATATGCATCTAGTAAATTGTGGATACAGAACACTGTATTCAAACACACAAAACCAGCAAGTGCTTTGCAGATCAGCTTGAAATTACAATTATTACGAACAGGAAAAAACCTAAGTCTCCTAAAGTAAGACCATCATTCTTCATGTCCTACATAAAGAGTTTCTGCAATACGGTAAGCAGTCTTATGAAACAAATAAGCAAAACATGCATCTTCCAGTACTTCTGTTCATGAGATGCACGATATCAAGCTGTTGCCCAACCATTCCCTTCAGAGGAGCTCTGGAAGGAACCTGGATACTGGATCCCTTTCATATAAGCTCCAAATTATTTTAAGAATTTTTAATTTATTGTGGAATTCATGATTGAGATTGAGGAACATAATGCTGAAATGATTTGGTTTAGGCAGGTCCTTATCAACCATGTGTCACATGTCTTGCCTCCCCTCTTTCTCTGTTGCGTCTCCAGTTCATGCAAAGCTCAAACAATAGATTTCTCAAAGAAAAGTCTAACAAAGCCTGACAAAAGGTTCAGTCTTAAAAATAAAATCATTTATGAACTTGGTGAAGTAATAAAAATCTTCAAAGTCAAAGAGAGTTAAGAAAGATCATTCCCCTAAGCCTCTAAAAAAAACCAACCAACCAAAAAAAAAAAACCCACCACCTTAGCTATAATCTAAAATTCACAGCTTCTTCTAGATTCAGAACTCAGAGTTCTTCCCTATTTTGAAAAGCCTTCATTATTCATAATACCTTTTAAACTGGTAAAAAAATGTTTAAGTAATGCTTTTATTTTGTAGTGTAAAACATGCACTGTAGCAGGAATAACATCAACAGCCATACATATAATTCTATCTACTGCTTTCAGATGCTTTTGTTTCCAAGTAGTTGCTCCTAAATCCCTGAATATTTTATATTTTGGCCTGGTATTTTTTCTCAAAGAGTCATTATAACAAAATTTGTAGTCTGAATAGCAGAAGTAATTTACAAATTGATAACCTTCCTGACAATAAAAATAAAGCAGATTGGAAAATGTTGAGATGTTTAGGATAAAGCAGAACACATCAACATTGTTGACATGGATGACACGGAATATATCATCTCCATGAGTGTAATAATGAGTCTATTGTAACAATTACAATAACGATTAAGAAGGAACTCCTTAATAAAGACCAGAAAATGGCTACATTTCCCTGATGCCAGTTTACTTTCTACTTAATAAAAGGCAGGTAATATTTGACTGAGTACACAAATGACCAGAAAATGTATGTTCTTGAGGATAATGCAAATGTTTTAAAAAAGCATGACACTTCCATTATGCCATTCCAAGATTTTTTTCCTGAATGGAGGAGACTGTAACGGCAGAAAATAATTTCCAGGCAAAGCCACAATCTATCATTTCAAAAGCTGAAGGCAAGAAGCATATGGTAATCTTGAAATTCTGAAGTTTAGATTTGAACTTAGGTCTTCAAGAAAATAAACACAGGGGACGATGATGCCTGTTTCATGAGAATTTGTATTATTCTACTAATTTCTACGCACATTGAATGATTTGATAAAATAATTTCAACATAGAAATTATTTCTGGTATTCTTCCCTAGACAGAGTTATGAATTTGTACTATTATTATTAGAATTCACCAGCTCCCTCCCACCAAAGATTAGTTTTACTTTACATCTGAGCTAAAAACCTCAGGCTAGCAATTATGGTTCCTCCTGGAAATGTGTATTATGAAGCATTACATACATAAAAGCCACGCAATCACATGCAGTCCTCTAAGATGGATGTGAAATATCAAAGATATACTAAAACAAAAGTAGTGTATGCTTTTACTTCAGGCTACTTACAGTTAAGACTTCTAAAACTAGTCTTCTTCAATTACGTTTTTCCACATAAAGCTAAGGCACATTCATGAACTGGTTCAATTTAGTGAGGTTCTCTATTGCAGTTTAAAAACAATCAGGCAGATAAACAGATGAATATAATCTAATGCACCAGTTCCAGAATAAAAGGCAGCAACTTAAAACATGTTCAAAAGAACCTACCCTGGACAATGAAACTTGTAAAACAGATTCTGTCCACTTCTGCACTAAATTATGCCACCAGTGTTAATAAGATACTTCCCTGCTCTGACTGCCAGACCAGGCTCCTGGACACCACAATGATGCAGCATAAGTATTATAAACCAATGCCAATCAGTGTCTCATTTATGAGGCTTTTCTTCACTCACAACTGCAACTTATCAACCTCTTCCCTCCTCCTCCCAAAACACATATTAAATCACAAAGTACTATATTTTTCAAATAAGATATTTTCCCCTGTCGTACTACTTTATTTCAGTGCAAAGATGAATATTTTAGATGAGTATGAATGCCAGAAATTGTCTTTTCTCAGTGTAGCTTCCAGAAGAGCTTCTGTCATCACAAACTTGTTTATGCTCTACACTGAACATGCTACGATTTCTTTCCTGCTTGTCTTCCATCATTGCTTCTTTTAACACCCTACTCTGTCCACTGTAGTCGCTCTTGAAATAGTCAGCAGCATAGACATTGGGCAATAATTAATCTGCAAAAAAACCCTTATAAAGCCATTTTGATTTCACTTGATGTGTTCAAATAGGAGCGATTAGAGCCTGTTCAACAAAACTTCCCTATGTTTTGAACACATGAATATCCATATTCACAGAGTAAAAGGACATTTCTTCAGCAGCTTCTTTGTACCATGCAGTTAATATAATTTATGCTTAGTCCAAAAAACTATGTCTCAGACTAGACTTTCATAGAAGAGGTTGGGACTTCTTAAAAGCAAACAAATTGCAAGTGCCAAGAAATAAAACTTGGATCCTATGATAAACAAGATGTACTCGGCATAATTGTGCAGTAAATGCACAAGGCAATGTAAAGCTAGTAATGTTCTCTTTTTGTACAAAAGTGATCAGCTTATTCACTTCCATGATACTAAGTTTTACCTATCACAAGGCATTGCAAGAAGTGCAGATGACTTTTTTGTTTTGTTTTGGTTTTGTTTTCAAATACACAGCTCTTCAGAGCTACGCATGTATGATCCAAGATTTCGGTCATGTATATTTAAGCACCTCTGGAGAAAAAGATTTCATTTCAGCTCTAAGTTCTATGCTTATGATTCACTAATGTAAACATGGTCCATATTTAGAACTTGAAAGAAGGTATGATTCAAACTCCTGCACTACCTAAATATAAATATTGATGTTCAGCTAAATTCTTAGACATGATCTAGCTGGAAATGAAGACTTTCATCAGGCCTCTGAAATGTCTAATAACTAGTGCTATATTTTTCATATTAAAGCTATCACTGATCATTTCACAGTTTATAAATTGGAATTTTACACTATCAACTTACACAAAGAAAATCTGACAGTGGAAACATTCAAAGTTCTTTTTCTTAAAGTGTTCCAAAACTTTAAATGTTTATTTAAATTGAGAATGTTATTAATAAAAACAGTTCTATATTTTGAAAAATGCATATAATTTACCTACACTGACTACATTTTTGCTCCTCTAAAACAATGACAGATTTTATATTATTTCTTCTTCTGTGTATATTTTGAGACCTGTAAGATTACAAGTAGACCCCAATTCACGAACACAACTCCTTATGGTTTTTAATTCCATTATTTAAAAAAAAAAAAAAAAATATATATCTCAACTTAAGCTTTGTCAAAAATATTTTATATTTACTAGTCTAGAAAAATATTTTAGAAAACAGTAAGTAAAATAAAGAAGAGGGACAGAATTGACAAAAAAACCAAAAGCAGACTTTTTCCCTATGTTACTTGAAAAGAAAACAGGCACAGAAAATTAAATAATTAATAGTCAAGATTATTGACATAAAATTTGTAGGGACTTGAACCAACTTTTATGAAAGCCAACAGCTGAAGTAAACTGTGACACTGTCAAACCAGCTGCTGGTTACCTTGCCTATCGTGTAGATTGCTGCCCCGGCAGCAGAGTCTGCTAATGGAACAAAATGGTCCATGACTTTGCTGCCCCAGTTACAGCTTGGATCATTAGCACCAGCTACCTTCTTTGGCTGTTCAGCTTGAACTCTGTCAGGTGAGACAGGTACATTTTCTCCCACTTCTTTGCTTTGCTATGGTGACAGTACCTTCCACTGAGCCTGGCACAGAGAAGTTACACTGGAGGAGAAAAGAACCTTCATCAGCAACCACAGCAACATGCCCCTGAAATTGCCTGGCAGAGCTCATCCTCCAGAGAGCTCTAGCCATATTATGTTTTCCTTTGTGATAAGATTACAGAAGAAATACAAAAAGACAAGATGAAAATGTTGGTAGGGAAAATTATTCAAGAATGGAAGGACTGATTTACAAGTAACTTACAGAAAGTTAAAGTCAAACGAGTGAAGTCATCCAGCAACAGATATCAAAGAAGGAAAGCTGAAAGAGCTGGGAGAAGACTGAACCCACTGAAAGGTAACAGTTTAGATAAGAGTGGGGGAAGGAGCAATCTTTCTTCTACAAGAGAATTAGTCTTTAAACCTACTATCTTGAGTACATAGGCTAGATTTTTTATTGATATACTGATGAATGCCATCCAACTAATTCCGCCCTCCAGCAAATAGGTGGCAAAACAGCCATCAGAAAAGGGCAGTGCATGGCAGTCTCTTAACCAGCAACACTGCCTGAAAAAGGAGTATGTGCAACCCTAATTCTGGTGCAAGATAAGGGTTAACAAGATAACAAGAAGGCAGGCAAGAATGAACATCTCAACTAACAGAAAAAAACATGAGCTGAATTCTCCAGCT
The DNA here is from genome assembly GCA_026283785.1 of Coracopsis vasa. Taxonomy (NCBI): domain Eukaryota; kingdom Metazoa; phylum Chordata; class Aves; order Psittaciformes; family Psittacidae; genus Coracopsis; species Coracopsis vasa. Next base: position 45,188 of record JANHGB010030557.1, read on the forward strand.
TGGCTAAAGCATAAAGCATAATCTAGAAGCAGAAGCAAGCAACAGAACTACAGGCAGGAGGAACTCAGTAGTGCTGCCCAAGCAACCAAAGGATAGCTGGGCTACCACTGAAATGAACTGGTTTTCTGGCAGTAGAAAAGAGTGAGTGAGCACACAAGCTACAGTAACCACGTATCAGGCAGGAAAGCAATATTATCCCTTCTGGTGGCACAATAATCTAATGACTTTCCTACAGAAATCTGAAGTTTTCTGTTCTGAACAAAATTACCAAGTTAAACACATGCAGTACATAATGTTAAAGAAATCAGTTAACTCTCAAAGAAATGAACACTTTTTACTTGTACTACTGAAAATAATTTACAATATTCAATTGACACAAGCAAAAAACTTCTGACAGTGATGGTAAAAAATAAGGTCCTTTAAATTTTCTGGTTGCAATCAGGAAATCAATGGGTGTGCTAATTCATGGGAAGAAAAACAAGGGTTAATTTGCTTCTTTCTATCCTTTAAATATTATATTTTTCCTATACATTCTCTACAAGATCCCTGGAAGTGATATATTGTGTGAGAAGACAGCAATTACGTATGTACAAAAGAGAAAAAGACATTCCATGCTTCAAACTGTCCTATCTCTACTTAAACCAGTTGCCCTCTAGCCCAATCTTGTCAAACTGGCAGCTAAATCCCCTTCTCTTCTAATTTGACTTTGATGCTGTTGGGATTACAAAAGTGATTCTAAATATTTAAAACATACTGTACATGTGTGGTTTTGTGTTCTTAATATCTGCCATATATTAATGTTCTCAGCATAGCAACATCTCAGTTGGATCAATATTCAGTATATATTACTTTTTCCTCTTTACAATAGCGGACTTTATTCATGACTATATGAATGCCCTTTCACAAAAGGGTAATTACCTTGCCTGAAAATGCAGTTTGTTGATTTCAGATTCACCAGTCTGAACTGATGGGTTCACCTGCAGCTGGTAGCCAGACAGCAACAGCCAACAGAGAAGTGAACTTTCTGCATCTTCAGACTCCCACTTCCTCTGGCTCATTGTTTGTAGCCCCTAGAGATGCTTCCAAAGTCAAGCTATTCTCAGTGTTCACAGAAACACGCAGCCCACCTGTGTCATCTGGTAAAGGTGTTAATATTCTTCCAGATGACAGGCCTATGTTTTTCCTCAGTTGTGGATAATAGCAGAATAAGCTCTGATTTTAAATCAATAGTGATGAACCCGAACAAAATCTATTTTATATTCACAACGTGATTCACGTAGCTAAAGTGTTCTTGTAGCTTTAAGCCCTATTCAAGTAACTTCCAAGAGCACAAATACATGGTTTTCAGAGTGGAAAATACCGAGACAGGAGCACTCTTCCAGTATCTTGGCAATCCTTGATCAACTCATTTTGAAGAAGTAGCAGCATCCTGACACTATTAAGTGTCTACAGCAGTAGAATACACCTTTTCTCGGTTGAAAAACACATGAAGACACCCTCCCTCCCAAAGGAATCATGTGAAAATATAAACTAAAGGAAAATAAAAGCTGAGGTTGCAGTTGCCGTCCCTGAAAAAGTGTCTTTTAGAAATGACCCAGCCGTTGACAGCAGCATGCTGTCTAAAGTCTTAAGAAGAAAAGAAAAACATATACTGATCAATGAGGTTAAAAGAATCTGGATTCGTCAGTGAACTAGAAGGTAGGAGACTGCTGAAAAAGTGAATGGAAAGTTCAAGTAGAATATGATCCAGCAAAGAAAAAGCAACACTGAAGGAAAAAGCACCATAAAAAGATGACAACTGAAAAACAAAGGGACTATTTACTTCGTATTGTGCAGTTTCTCCATTTTTCCTAGCTAAATAGAATTAATACTTGAGTGGGATATGATTTTATCCATAGTGATTTTTTTCCTCCTCCTAAATGACCAGCTTTGGTAATGTTGCCGACTTTTATGCACTGTTTGTAAACGCTACAGTTACGTGTATGCAATTCAACATTCTTATACGGGTTAGAGTTGGTTCCTTCATGTGGGAAAGTCTGTATATATAACCAAAGAATTTCTTTGATTTACTTTTCCAATTTTTATTTTCTGCTGCCAACCTGCCTGGCTCCACTTTTGTTTATTATATCTATCACTTTGTTTATTATATGTTGGCTCCCAGCGAGCACTCTCATATCCATATGTCTAAGAAGATTGACAAACAAGCTGGTCATTGGACATTGGCTGAGTTATCACATGAATCAGACCTGAGAGCATTTCCAGAGTAACATGATGGTTGTTGCTTAAATATATTCATGCAGTATTCTTTCATCTCCTTTATATAATTTTATATCTATGTTTATGATATATTACATAGTTATATATATGCTCTGTCAGCTCCTACCACATTTTGGAGTGAGCCACAACTGCTTGCTGATTTTTGCTGCCTGTCAGATGTGAAAAATCGAGGTTTTCCTTGCTGTTTTTAAAAGGTCTATTTTGCTATTACATTTTTGTTTTACTTACTCCATTCCAGCAACATGAACATTCCAAAAATAAAGACAGTAACATATTCTCCTAGCACTCCCCACCCAAAAAAAGTTTTCTATAAAAAACTCCTTTGAATTATGGGTGCAAGCAGAAATGGAAATAGGAAGTCAAAGTCTAAAGCTGAAAAAAATTGAGAATAAAATCTATTTTTCCTCTAACAAGGTTGCCAAAATGTGTGATGGACGGCTTCCCAAAGTGGCAAATAGTTTAAAGGCAAATAGTTTAAAGGCAGGAAACACTGGGCAGAAGGATCTCATCTGCTTGCCAACACAAGTCTCCCCAGCACAGCCTTGTCTTCCCCAGCTTCATGGCTGGTGTTCTCAGTACATCTATGGGCTATCCATCAACCAGTGTTATCAAACCATCAGTGCTGTAGTCCTTGATTATTTTTTCAATCATTTGCATGTATTACTCAGGGAAAAAATAAATATTTCTCTCTCACTGCTGATATTTCACAGTCCACGATCCAAAAAATCAAGCAGGCTCTTGCAGATTTAGAAATCAATGACATCTGATTTTGCAAAGGAGGATTATGTAGGTAGCTTTTCAGTTGACATATGAAGTACAATGAATCACCATATGACATATGAAGTACAATGAATCACCATATTAATAAACTAGTTTGTATGGTAAAATCTCTTTATTTAGGAGCACAACTCCTGTAATCAGTCCTACCACCAAACCTCAAAATGCACTGATGAGTAAATGGTTATAAATAATGGCAAATTGTGCTTCCTCAGCAGATACTGTAGTTTGTGTTACCATGTGTGCTCATGAATATTTCATAAGGAGGAGGAGAATAGTCTCTCAGGGACATGAGCAAAATAGAAAACATTGGTGCATTCGGGAAGACAGGTCTCCAAGGGGACAGGGCCAAAAGGTCCTCCAAGTGCCTGGGATACATGCACAGCCCAAATGTAGCTCAGATGTCAAACAACCTGAAATTCATATTTGGGTTGTCCAGATGCAAAACCTGAACAGTTGTAGGCAAATCCCAACAATTTCCAGTGGAAAATGTTGACTTTGCAGAAACTGCATATTTCAGCAAAAATCCCTGATGGAAAATCCTGAGCAAGTCTAATTACAATGGAAATGTTGGAAAGATGACAAAGTTTAGATTAAGGTTTTTTTTAATTACATGTTATAAGAAATGCTTCATGAAGTTTTCAAAGCAAAACCAGGTTTTGTTTTATATTATTGTAGCTCAGTATTTTCTCTGAAAGCTTTGTATGTTAATGTTCTTGTAGAAAAATGCCTGCTGTTTCCTGCAGAGTAAATTGTGTCAAATTTTGCCAGTGACTGTAATGCAGCTTTACAAGGCTTTGCTGATAAAGGCTTAAAATGTTTGTTTGGCTTTGTTGGTTTGTTTTTTTTTTAAAGAACAAGTAGCACTTTGATCAGAACAGTCTATTAGGTCACTGTGCAAATTTAGTGAGCCTCAGTATTTACGTTCCAGTAAATACAAGAAAAAACAGAACAGGACAGAACAACGGAAAAAGTATACTTCAAGCAAAAAGAAGCATTATTTATATTTAAAAAAAACCCAAAACAAATACAGGAAACATATGAAAAGCAAAATGTCCTGGCTTCATTAACTGCAGTTTTAGTTTTGTTTAATTCAGGGTCCTATTCTTAAGGAAAGCCAGGGAGGTACTTACTAGATGAAAATCTTTACAAATGCAAATTGTTTATCCTTTGTGAAACTGAAAGTCAGGTACACCTCAAATAATTTGCAGATAAAACAACAAGCATAAATCCTATTTACAATTTTCTGGTGTACGCATCTTTGCCATTTGAAAGCAATTTTTAAAAAACTGAAAATAACTTAAAGAATCCTTATTTTCTCTGAACAGCACATTGAAGTTTTTCATGGACAAATTAATATGAAAACATTTCCAGTCATCCGAGAGTGGTTTTCCCTTCATTCTGCAAGTTGTCTTAAAATTACTTCCAAAATTCTATTCATTCTATGGCAATGAAAAAGAAAAATACTTCAAGTACATCCATCACTTGTTCCCTCTAAGGCTACAGGTACAGTGCCCAAAGTGATCCAAATACTTTACATTTTTGCGTACTGTGATGCACTGATGTTATTCACAGTCCTGCCTTGTGTCCTTGTTTCAGAACCTGGCTTATGTTTCAGACTTGCAGCTGGCAAACCTTTCAGCACACAAAACCAGAAGATAAACCCTGCTGAAACAGGCAGAACTACCATGGCATTCTAAGAAGGTTAAAAAAAGCTTTATTTCCTCTGGGTCATAAGAAGTAAAAACATCCTTCAGAACAGCACTAGCACATTGGCATAAGCTTTTAAAATAATTATTTTTCTGTCTGTTACAGCAATGATCACGAAGTTCATATTTTATATTAATTTAAAACACACTGTATTTACCCTTATATGGCTTAAATTCAAATGGTAAATTGTTCATTTTGATATATAATGGTCAGGAATGTAACTGTGTTATAAAGTTAAGAGCTAGTTAGATTAGAATATATCCCAAGCCTGTCTCAAAGTTAGTACAATTGGGATAATAGTGTTCAGTGTACTAAAAGATTCTTTTTGTAGGCTTTTTTGCTTACAGTCACATCAACAAAATGTTAATTCCTATAGACAATTGTTTCAGTTTTTCAGATTTCAAATAGTTTTGAAAATAAACAAGAATTATGAGCTTGTGCTATGGCACTGTCCTAAAAAGTCTACAGCTTTTACCAGCTTGTTAGAAAATGAACTGAGACCTACTATTCAAGAAAGTTTTTTAGTTAAAGTGGAAGAGAATTTTGAAGCTTTAAAGTCTTTCATTCTTAGTTTGATCATCTGCCATATTTACTACATCTCCTTAGTGTCTGTCACTGGGGTTCTACCCTGTGACTGACAGAGCTCTAGTGCCCCTTCTTCCTATTTGCATCCTTACTGACACATAAGACTATTTTGCTAGGTTGATTGTGACGTGTGCATTAAAAATCCAGAATTAAATTCCCTTTTAGATATATTTTGTTTTAACATCATAAATCTTCATCTTCCAATTATGTATTCTAATTTATACAATTGTAAAACAATTAAAAAGTATTTTGTCTCTAGAGAATGTAGGTATTTAAAAAAAAGTGTTCTCAGACAACAGCAATTCTTCCAGATTCATTAAAAATGCCAAATTGCTCTATAAAGACATCTCTTGCAATTGCAGTGGTGCCTACTCGATCATAATCTTTAAAATTTTTGATTAGTTTCAAAGTTTGGTACAACTCCCCTCTTTACACACATTCAGTTTGCTGTCACAGAAGTTTCCTAAATTTCTTCAAATCATAAACTATTAAAGCTGAGAATACTTATTTCTTTATGCTGTTATTCTTTTTGTTTACAAAAGTACACACATGGGTGTTTGCTCTTTAAACCAGAAAAACAAAAATTTCCCCATGTACATCCCTACTATATGTTCTGTTCATCATGTCATAGAAAAATAAAATAATTAAAACCAATTAAGCCTTCTGTAAAAGAGAAGTTTAGTGGTACGTCAAGCTTCATATGTTGTGTATTTACAACATACATTAAGTAACTTTAATATTGTCACTAGACAAGGAAGCTAAGGAGCATTTCTTCCTTTCTTTTACACATGATAAACACTATATTACATAAGTTCTTCATTGTTTTTCACTCAAACATGAAGTCATATAACTTTAATGTAAATGTAAATCTGTAAATTGTAATTACAATGTAATTGTAAACCTGTAAAAATGTATAACTAGAATGTAAAGCCCAAATCCTGAAAACACAAACCATCTTCTAAATGCTTCCTTTATAAAATTAGCAAATTATACTTGAAATATGGTTAAAAATAATCTAATTCATGGTTACACCTTAAGAATTAGAAAAGTCTTAAAAAGTCATTCCAGAAACTGAGGAAAAACTCAGGAGTGGGTGCAGTACTTACTCCCACACAGGCCAGGAATTACCCCACCTTCAAATACAGCCAATTAGCCTGAATTATACAGAATAAAACCTCCAAAGCAGCAACACAGTCCTCCCTCTATTCCTTGCTCATGTGAAGTTATAACAGACATTCCACACTGCCTGTCACTTACAATGGAGATGGTGGTAGCACTACATAATATCTAAATAATATCTAATACACAATTAATTCACAGCACCAGCTCCTATGGTGACCAAATGGAAAGGATTAACAAAAAATCTCAACATCTGTCAGAAGACAGGACAGCAGGCAGGGTTTGTACAGCAAGTTCTGTACAGGTGCGCCAAGCTGTTGTCTGCCTTGTGAGACCTAAGCTGGAGGGGGGCAGACAGGCCTGCTTCACCGCAACGCAGATCTGTCGGTGAATGCTGCTGCTACAATACTCAGGAAGCACTGATAGCAGCAGAAGTATGAAATTCCACTTTCAGAAATTTAAAATACGCTTACAGAGAGCTAGGCAAGTGGATCCAAGCCTGCTCTGCCACCATTTCAAATCACACAAGCACGCCCTCATACAGGTCCAAACACCATTCAGACTAGAGCCAAACAGCCCTGCCCACAGGCTGGCCTGGCCCCACCATGAATTTATATATCTTCTATGTTTTATATCTTTAAGGTATGCATTTTATTGCAACTTAATAATACAAACCAAATAAAATCCTCATATACCTCACAGCTTTAAGAAACACAAGCACAGCAATATAAGTTTCAGTACATCTAGCTCTGGTTATTTACCATTGATTCTAAGTTTGACATGTTAAATTCTCATGCTATTTTTGAACAACCACCTCAGCAGAGCTTTTAAACTTGCATACTTATCCCCTGGAAGTGTAAGCATTTATTAACAGTTATCTTCCTCAAGTGATTGCAAACATTTGATCGCACACGTGTGGTTATGAGGGAAAAGAGCTGAAGATACACACTGTTTTACTTATGCTTTCTGAATGAGAGATAACAAGGTGCATTTTGAAGAGCTAATTTCAGGACTGGTTAAAAATCAAATACTGCATTCATTTGGATTTGGGTTCTAAGGTACAGAAATGCTGTCCTATTTGTTGTACCTTTAACAAGGTATAGCAGGTTTACATAATATAAACTGTAAGTTTTTATTCAACATTGAAAATTAAGAACAATAGATGTGGCTGGCCTGCAGCCGTGGGATTCCGCAATCATATTTTAAATCCAAAAGGAAATGCAATTCTCACACACAGATAAACAAATCCACTTGATTTCCCAGAGCTACGTGCTCTGTTCTACTTCCAGAGTTCTGTTTTAATCAGAAAAGATAAACTACAACCATTATTAGCTCATTTAATTATGGTAAAGAACACCACACTTTCGACCAGAGGAAAAAAAAAAACCAAAACCAAACCCAACCCCAAACCACTCAGTGTAACTGGATATTGCATCCATTTTTTAAAAGACTAGAAATGCCCAATTTTTTGGTTGGTTTTTTTTTTTTTTTCCAAAAGAAAATGCACCTGACAAAACCTTGGAATTACTTTTAGGAAATTTGGAAATCTCAGGTCTGATAAATGTGACTGCCTCAGAGAAACTATTTTCTTCTTTAAAATACTTCCGTATGGATGAAAATCACAAACAACACAAACCTGTCAAAAGTTCAGTGATCAGATGCAAACACTCAGATATATATTCAACAAAACAATTTTATAACACAGTGAAAATATAGAAATATTAATTTAATCAGTTGCTGGAAACTTTTCCCAGCCTTTTTTGGCATGTTAACCAAACCTGCAAAGTTACAATCACCTTGCTAGACCAGTCCCTCTACAACACCCCACTTGTGGAAAAAGTGATGTAGTGCAGTGAACTAATCCTAACCATCCTTCACCACACCATGAACGTTTAGAGCAGCGCTGTAAGGAAGTTCTCCTGTCAGCTCCATCTAACAGTGCATTTAGAAGCCAATCGGGAGGGATAAGTTTCCCCCACAGAATAGCATACAGCCAGTTTAAGCCAATCCCAAATTAAGCAATATACAAGTTCTTAGATAAAGCCTATGCAACATCATTGGAAAAGATAGATCAGTTATCCAAATAATTTCAGATGTGTGAGAAAGAGCTGCTCTAGACATCATTTTGCCCAAGGAATCACAAGAAGGAAAGAAACAAAGAAACCCTCTCCAGCTATCAACATAATAATGAAAGGCTTGAAAATCTTATGCAATGTCCAGAATAAGCTCAGATACAGCTGAACAGACTCAAGGGCTTCTCTGCAGAGGAACTGGAAATACCGAGTTCCAGCAACCTCCTTCCTTTTCTGCCCAAGAGAGAGCAGGGAAATCAGTAGAAGAATCTCAATTAAACAGCCTTTGCAGTACACTTACCTGGTCAACCTGATGGAGGAGGAAGCTGTGGTAATTTAGTATCTCTCCCAGGCATGTTTGCCATGAGATGGCAGGTGAAGAAGGTAATGGATAGGCAAAAATATCACGCATGCTGCCAGTTCTTTTCGGTAATGCACACAACACCTGTAAGCTATGCAGGGCAGGGAAACGTGTGCTTTGTGCAGCATTAGTTATTCTGGCCATGCAAAGGGCTTGGTAGCCTGCAGCCAGCCATCTCGCTCAGCAACCAAGAAAGACATTTGCTAAGTTGCTGCAGTTGTTCAATCATATTAACCACTCAAAGGGTAAGCCACTTTTCCCTGAAATCCCACTAAGACTATCACATTGCATTTAACTGCTTCCAAGAAACAGACAGGGAGAGTGACTGAATGAGAAAGTCACTGATGGAGGGAAGAGGAGCAAGGCAGCAAGGGGATGAATGAAAGAGAGAGAGAAAGCAAGGAGAGGGCGAGATGCAGTTGGGGCAAATGAACTGTCTTCAGACTCAGCCCACTAAAGCTCCAGAAGTATGAAATACACATGGACATTCACTCATGAAATACCTACAGCGAAGCTTAGGATCTCTGCAATTTGATGCACCAACAGATCCTCTTGTAATACACCACTGACATTACTCATGCCTTCAAAGAAAAACAGCTTGTCACTTTGCAAACTATGGCATAACCAACGGTGCAAAAATCTTTAAAAAGTAGGTATAATTGATCTTTTTTGTAGCACTCTGCAAATACCATACTGTCTCAGGTTTTGAGATCAGTGATTTACAGGGAATATAGGGAAGCAACTGTCTTAAAAAGAGCTACTTTCCACTTTACAGTTTTCCTCTAAACTTACTGACTGCCGCATATAATTACATTGTGATATGCACCTAGAGCACTAAGGTCTTTCTTCTCTTTAGAGTGGAAAAAAAAATTTGACAGTGTGCATCAAAAATGATACACAGGGGATGTTCTGACTGGATATAAGGAAACCATTTTCACTAGGAAGATAATTAGGAATCTGAAGAGGCTGCACATAGTGTTTGTGGAATGTCTGTTCCCAGGCATTTTCAAGATCTGGTGGGAAAAAGCCCTGAGCAACCTGCTCTGAAGACAGTGTTGACCCTGGTTTGAGCAGCAAGTTGGTTAGACAACCTTCCAAACCTCAGCAATTCAACAGTTCTATAGTCCACTGTCAGATAAAAGGTATGAAGTTCCCTGAAAGTACTGCAAAGAAGCCCAAGAGTTTTGAAGAAAGTTCTCAAAATTAGATTTTTTTTAAAAATAATATCCATCAGGAACTTTGTCCAAAGTATCAGGTTGCTCTACTTATGCATGGTGCAATTAAATCAATGGTATGACTGAAAATCTTTTAGTAAAAGCACATTTATAATAAATTTATGAAGCAGATGCAAAAAAAAGTTAGCAAAAGACAAATATTAAGTATCTACTTTTTAGAACATCCATTGTAAATAAGTGATGGCTTTCCACTGAATTTCTTTCATAAATATCAGTAACAGCATAATAATTTATGGGCAACACTAAATGTATTTCCGATTAACATTGTGTCCCTTCTTAAAAGCACACATATTTGTTAAAGCAGACAATCCTCTGTGCAGCCCAAAGAAGCAGATGCTCACACCCATGATGAGAGCACTTTGCAGGTGCAACACGTCCTCACCTTGAGATTGGGTTTTGATAGGAGTTTCAACAGTTCTCTGATGTCACTGTTCGGTGGCTTGTTCTGCAGCTCCTCAGCCAGCTGGGTGGGAGATGGAATAAACACAGAAACCGTTAGTAAAGCATTGTTTTACCCAGTGAATCAGTGACAATCCAGAATCTATCTTATTTAAGGTTACTACTTTCCAGCGTGTTCAAATAGAAGCCAGCATGAAGAAAAACACCACCAAGAACCACGCTTCTTTTTCTGGCCCTCAGTGGACCAGATTTAAGCCAGGCCTTTTGGCTCAGTTTAACACAAGTAATCATTTCTGGCAAGGGTGCAGCCAGATCACATTCTGATTTATAGTGATGGGGGCAAATCCAAGCACTTCATTTAAGTGAATGGTCCTTTGCGTGCAGACAAAGGACTGCTTGTAAAAATGACTGGATCAAACTTTGACGCTGTCTATAAAAACCAGTTTCGAATGAGGTGGTGAAATCCACACTGCTTCCAAAAACCCACAGTAGCTGTGCTGTTTAGGACTGGGATAAGAAAGCAAAGTGCCCCTACAGTGCGAGCAATCTGAACCTTTTATTATGTTTACACATACACTGGAAGGAGCTTGTTAAACCTGAAACGAGTTAATCATAACATAGTTTATAACAGGTCATCAACAATTCAAGCCCCTAAAATGCACAAACTACGTCCTAACAACAAGATCATTAATTTACATTTGGTTATACTATAGAATTGTGGTTTGGTCAACAATAGAGCAGCAGTCTAACATTTAATCCCATGGCTATTTGGCTCATTTCTTGAGTTTTTCTTATCATGACATTTTCAACTAATTTGGACTCAGGAGGCATATTTTACTGCAGGATTTCAGACTCAAACTATTTTTCCAGAAGAAGGAAAAGCTAAAACATATTTCACAACACTGAACTTCAGTTTAAAATTCTGAAGCTACATGGCTTATAATCCAAAAAGTGATTTCAGATAATCATTTTCTTTGCATTAAATCAGTACCATAAAAACGTCTCAAAGAAAGTTGGCTGTCTCAAAGAAAGTTGGCTATCTCAAAGAAAGTTGGCTACTTGCAGCAAGTAATTTTATTCATCTAGCTTACTTTTAAATTTGTGCTTTCATTTTGCATAAATTTTCAAGATAAATGGATATAGCTATATTTTGCATAATTATATATAACAGCCAAATCTAGAAGTTTTTTTAACCTTCAAATTAGTACAGGGGTAACAGATCGAAACAAAAATTCATCACCTACAGTCCCATAGCCTTCTAACTATAACTCATGGATAAAAACGCCCATCCAATACATCAATGCTAATCTTAACAGTATTTGGTCTTAATACAGAAAACAATCTCTGTAGGAAAGGTCAGAATGAAATATTTTAGGCACACAAAGCCAAGTATTGAGATAATCTCACTGCAATCTAGTGTGCATACTCTATGAAAAAGCTCTGCAAAGCTGAAAATAATCCATGACAGGAATGACAGCAGGTATATGACACATGCTCCCCTTGGTTCTCTTTTTAATTTTTTAGCTTGTACTACTCATCGCTAGAGAACAAAATCTCCTAATTTGTATTTCATTGACAAAAACTAGCAATCACTCAGTAAAAATGACTGCTTCAGCATTTCTCTCTCAGATGAATTGTACACAAACATCTATTAACTTCAGCAGCAGTGGCGTTTGCTTTGGTGCTGCAAATGTAAATGCAGGTACTTAAGGTTTAGAGCAGTAAGAAATAGACAATATTTTGTTATTTCTTTAACTTTTTAATCTCGTAATTTAAAAAGTATTTGTTCAGGGATAAAATAATTAAAAAATTGGTTTATAAGGTTTTTCCAAGAATTGCTGTAAGTTTGAAAAGCACATGTAATGCTCCATGATGGAATAGGAGGATGACAAAGACATGTTTCCAGGTTAGCAAATAGGTATCAAAAGAGCTGCTTGTTGTGCTTCTAGGAGTTTTGGACTGGATTTTTATTTGTTGTGTTGTTGTTGAAGTGCCCAGGTTTGTGACAGCTACCAGCAGTACAAGCTATATAGCATACTTTGGGTACACCGATAGCATGCTGATCACCTCCTATGTCAAAGATTGCAGGAAAAGTGGTCTGAGAACATCTGTGATTCTCTGTTGAGGGAACTATAACATTTCACAATTTTTTTATGAACAGCTCCCATGACAGAGAGGGGAAGTCAAAGCAAGGGAGAGGGGCACATATGGAGTGAGCCCAACAAGATGAGGAGCACCAAGGCCTGGGGGTTTAAAGCTTCTGGAGAAAGTCCTAAAACTTTTGACAGAACAGTCTTTCTAATAATCTAGAAGTCTTATTTGCCATATACTCCCAGCAATGTTTAGATCATATGCACGAAATCAAGAGTTAGACATTGCTGCTCAAAAAAAAAGGGGGCAAATAGAATCTTCGATGGGAAATTCAGGCTAAAGGTGACTGGGGGTAAGAATAGAGAAGCATGACAGATAGCAATATGAAAATAAGAAAATAAGCCTCACCACGGTTGTTACCTCTAAAATTGCTTTAAAAATAACACAAGAATAAAAACATGCTCCATAAACAGGTTTTGGTTATGTTAGCAGCACCTCAAATTTGGATTTTAAATCAAACAGGAAATATTCATTTGCTAATAAGAGTATTTCCTTCTTTAACTAAAGAACAGTTATTATCAGTAGGAAGAGAAAATGTTAATCTAAAGCCTGCTGAACCAGAAGTGTGCTTTATATCGCCAACATGCTCTTAAATCCCTGAAACTGAAAACTAGTCAGAAATAGAACAAAACTTGAATAGCACTTTAATCCTGGAGCTTCATGGACTTTGGAGTTACAAAACACACTGCACACAAATTAGCTTCCTCAAAGTTTACTGATAACTACTGAAACACAGAGAATCCTGCAGCGTGCTAGCCTGACTTCAGCTGCCATAGGACATCCTTAGTCTATGGGTCGGTGCTCATAAAACCAGCTGCTTGCCTACAAATAAGCAAAAATGAAGAAGCAGCAACAGCACCTTTAAAAAGAAGCTGTGCTGAAAAAGTAGGTAAATGTCTAGAGACACTCAATGTCCCAACATACATATCTGTGTAACTTTTAAAAATATATATAAAAATATATATATAATAATACATTCATATGGTTAAAATCCCCGATCTCTCTCAACTGAGACAGAGTATTTTAATTTGGGGATTTCTAAAAGTGTATGTTGCAAATGGGGCTGAAAAAATAATGACATTACTCAGCATTTCTGAAATATCAAGTACTAAGTTTTGCATCCAAAAATAAGAAATGATTCTTATTAAGAATTTTAGCCCAGAGATCCATAACACAAATGTTAACAAGGATTATTAATATGTCACCAAGAACTCAATGAAGAGAATTTCAACCAGCTTTCTAATTTTCAAAATTACTATCAACATTATTCAGTTACTTGAAGGTTAAGAAAATATTACTAATATATACCTGATGGCAAAGCTAATGCATTATTATATTTGGTATGTTACAGGATATAGCTCTCCTCCTACTGAAACATAACTAAAATACATTATATCCTATTTTCAATAGACTTCAAATATGTTTAAGTTAGTTTTTTGTTAAAATGTTACCATTCTTGATTCACAACATCTAAACATTTGTAAAATTCAAAAAATCAAAAGCTACTAAAAGATAGTTAAGATTTTAAAACATCTATAAAGTACGTGAAGTTTCAAACATACCATATTGGAAACAGATCCTAATACATACTGCCTTTTCCAAAAAGCAACCTGAGGTCATCAAATACAACAAAGATTCTGGATTTCACCTAAACCACAGTTTATTAAACATTTCTCTATCCTGGCCTACCTCAGGTTCAGTCATAGTTTATACAGGTGTGTGCACAATTCATCTGAATCCTAGAATTAACCAAATAGCAAGAAATGGCAGGTTAGATTTTTTTCTTTAAAATAAAAATTATTGTAACAGGAAATTAACTACTCCATCAATGCTGACCACTTTTACAATTTATTCTTTGGTTATGAAGGTAATTTGGAAAGCTCCAATATCAATAAATCACTACTGTACTTTTTCTTAAATAGTTTTCTATTTTTTAACAAGCCTCCTTCCTAGGCATTTCATATGCTTCATTTCTGTAGTATTATCTGTCATTTTTTGTGTTCTGTCAGCAGTGCTGCTATCTCATTTGTCTTTATTTTTCCAAAACATTCCTCTTGTCTGTGACTTTCTCAAAACACTAATAGTTGACAGCTTTTCCCCTCCCTGTAGAGTTCTAACCTGTAATTTCTATTACGTAGTTACTAAAGCAGAACAAGAGGCTACCTAGATGCAATGTTTTTATAACAGGCAAGTGAATGAAAATCAAAGTAATATCAGCAACAAGCCCAGTGATGACAGCCCCTTTGGAAACATTTGCAGCTTCTTATGATTTCAGCTCAGAGGATAACATTCATATGTTTGCACTATGAGGAGTTCTGCTTGTAGACAGTTTTTTGGGAGGCTTGGTACCAGTGATCTCAGCAGGGGACACTTACATCATCTGCCAAGGCTGCTGCACCATGGAGTACGGGCACCGGGTTCTGTTTTTCATAATAATGCAGTTTTTCATGAATCTGGAAGACAATAGCACAAAGTGATAAGTTTATTTAGCAACACCAGAAATGGTAGAAAATGACCTTGTTGAGCTAAGTGATCTGTTGAGTGTCTGTGACTAAAGAAACATCCTTATAGTAACCTACAGGCAGCATGTAAATGTAATTCATCATCATCCTCTGTTGAAGTGCTAAGAATATGAAATCAGAAGGAAAAAATGCTCAGTATGTAGACCAACCCACAGAAAAACTAAACATTTGTGATTTTTCTCTCCTGGCTTTCTCTGTCCATGTTTCTAACATATTGCTCTAAGTATCAATTACATTTTATATTGCTGCTGAAAACACAAAGCATAAAGTGTTTATCCCCAAGATGGATATAAAAAACCCTGTAAATTATGATTTATGAAGTGAAATAATAGTCCGCCACCCACATCTTGACAGACAGCTTGGTGGTATGGCTGCCATCATTAAAATAATTCAGAAATAAGGGCAAAGTAGTGCTAATATAGAATTCTAACACATCTGAAAGAAAAAGGCAGTCCTTCGGCAACTTGAAGTCATTGAGGAGCATTTAAAGTTTTTAATAAGGAGTTATCAACATTAAAAATGCAGTGTGCTTTGGGTCCTTCAAACGGGAAAAGGATACACTGTCATGTAAATACCCACCCTCTTCCCTCCTCCACAAGTTATGCATTTCAAAATTTAGATTCTTCTAGTGTGAAAGCTTTAAAGAGCCAAAATATTTTAAATCTTCTAACAAGTTTCTCAAAAGTTATTTCGGAATGGCACAAATTACTATATTAAACACTCAATTTTATTTATGCTATTTTCCTAAAGACATGTAGATGTACAAATATTAATTAAAATATATGAAAAGAAGACAACAGTAGTCTGAACTGATGCAAACACACCCCATTCTTCTATTTTCATTTCAGTTCCACTGCTCTGAAGGAGGCATGGACTCCAGATGGTTGGAGGAGTTGCAGAAGGAGCTAAATCAGGGACTTCTGTACTTGGCAAGGAGGGGAAAACTGGGTCTGGCAGAGGCTGCAGGGTGCAGAATTTGGCTGGGGAGTGCCGTACGTCCTTGGTGGGCAGGAGCCCCAGTGGTACCATAAACCTCCCCAGTGGTACCATAAACCTCCCCAGCTTGCTGCTGTGGGAGGAGAAAAAGGACAGGCAGCAAGGCCAGCTTTAAAGAGCAAACAGACCAGTAGTCTTTGCATACTGAAGACGTTTGTAGTTGACTAGATCATCACTGTTTTTCACTGGCTGATCCCTCCAGCCTTCCCCTTTCTTTCACACTTGCTTTTCTCCATTTACATTTACCTCTGGCAGCACTCACTCCTCTCACTGCCCAGTACTCTCTTAGCCTTCTCCCTAAATTTCCTTTGAATTTAAATTGGACTCCTAACAACTATACCCATCACAAGATAAAGCCATGTCAGTGAAACTTGTGCTTGCTATTTTTCCTGTCTTCTGCTGTGCTTCATTACACTTTCTAAGTCCATGTATGGTTTTACTCATTTAGACTATAGGTTCTCTGAAGTCAAAACAGAGTAATACTCTGTTAACGCAATGTGGCATAGCAGGATCTAAGTCTTCATCAATTCCTTCATCATTTCTGTTATCTTAGTAAGATTATTTCTATAGATCATTAGTTAAATAATACCAAAGTTCTGAAACATCAAGATGAAGCACGAACACAACACAGTTACTCAACTGCTAAGCTGTAAAATCATGTGTTCCGAACAGCAAGTTTTGTACCTCATCTGGAAACCAAATGCAAGGCACTACTATCTCCAGAACATGTCTGAACTTCACATAGCTTACGTAGACAATGTTTACTGAGCAAAGTAAGACTAATCCATACTGGATGTCACCAAAAGTGTAAGTGACTGGACAACTTCATATGTCTATCTCATAAAGCATAGAAACTAAATAAAGCAAGGAGCTGCAGCTCCCTGACTTTAGCAGAAATTTGTGATTTATTAAAGACTGTGAACTTGCATAACTAAAAGGCATAATAAATCAAAAGTCTCAAAACCTTCAGTTTTTTGATTGCTTTAGTCAACATCTTGATTTTACCCAGGCTGAGCTTCCATCAACTCTGAGGTTAAAAGCAGTTGCCTATATTATCTTCTGCTTTCTTACAGAAATTAGAAGTGCCACTGCTGAGGAAGCTGTTTTTAGCCTGGATAACCTGCAGGTGTGTTTAGCAGTGAAATTAAAAGAAAGAAAACAAGCAAACACTGAGACATTCTTGCATAACCTATCTTTGGAAAAAAAGAATATTATAAAATTGTCCGTGCACAATGGATGCAGCGCTTCAGTGTCATAGCTTCCTGAATGCACTAAAACAGGAGATTTGGTGCGATTCAACTGACAAAGCAAAAATTTCACTGAAGCAAAAATGCCTTTTCAGGCAGCTTTTCTCCATGCCTCTAAAAATGTATTCCAAGATGCTTTGGTCTGTAATTTTCCTTACAAATCACAGTAAGGCTGACTGGCCTCTAGCTCCCCACATTGTATTTTGGCCTTTTTTGTAGACAGGTACAGCACTTGCCTTTCCCTAGTCACCGGGGACTAGGTTGTTTCTGTTGCCTTTCATGGATGACAGAGCATACTTACAAACTTATCTGGTGCCCTCTGAATTTCTCAGACTTCAGGGTGACGAATGACTGCATTTATGACAACCACCTTTAGAAAAATTACTGTGCACACTGCCAAACGTTTTGGCAGCTTCCCTACATGTGGTCTTTCAGCTAATTATTTTACCAAATCTGAAATTTTTAAAATCATGTTAATATATGCACAACTAGCATTATATTTCCAAATTTCAATTCTTACATAAGTAGAATTTGAAATTTAAATATCTAGATTAAGTGACCACATTGATGAAAAGGAACACAGTGAGCTTGGCAAATGCAGAAATGAAAAGCAAAACAGGATAAGGTGGTGCAAGTACTTTGCTCCTTTACAAATCTTACTCAATGAAATTAAACTGTAACAGAAATTAAAACCATCCTGAAACACTCTGAGAAGTATGAGAGTGGATCTGAAGTAGCAGAAGAGAGAACATTTACTTACTCAGGATGAAACATTTCATATTCGCAACCATTTGAGCTTCATTCTAAAGAATTATATTTAGTACAAGAGGCAAATTTATCTTATATTCTCTGGCTTTACTTATATTCTGTGTCCAGTAACTTTAATAGTATTGCCTTCTCTCTAACAGAAACGTGTGGAATGTATGGGGAATCTAGGACTGTATCACGCTTAAAAAATAAAAATATAGTACATCTGTTTTGAGTTCTGACATTCAAGTGTAAGGCTTGAACCCTGAAAAATCCCTTCACAGATGAGACCAAGTCTGTAAAAGCAGAGTTATGTATTGTAAATAAAACATACAAAACTGTTCTGCTGAACAGATGACTAAGTTGCTGGGGTTTTGGGTTTTTATTATTTTTTTATGACTACCTATTCTTTTCACTGTAAGGGTACTTTGGGAAGACTTACAAGGTTCT
The DNA here is from genome assembly GCA_026283785.1 of Coracopsis vasa. Taxonomy (NCBI): domain Eukaryota; kingdom Metazoa; phylum Chordata; class Aves; order Psittaciformes; family Psittacidae; genus Coracopsis; species Coracopsis vasa. Next base: position 63,836 of record JANHGB010030557.1, read on the forward strand.
CCAAAAACTGACAACCTACTGTGAAGATATGCCCCAAGAGGGAAAAATACTCATTTGCAAATTTATACAATTTTTGGCACATTTGTAGGCAAGGGAAATTGTTTCTGGATTTTCCCAGAGAGACTGAATTAAGCTTTCGCTAAGGAAGTATAGCAGTAATACATTTTCTGCAGCGTCCCTAGCCTGGATTCTGTAAGAACCCACAGGGAGTTTTCTGAGTCAGAAAACCAAAAATCTTAAGCAAAGAATCCTACAAAATAAGCCTAATTTCTCCTTTTGGATTTCTTAATTTCCAGGTACAGTTCCAATATCATATGGCTGAAAACAACATAGGATGGGGATAAGCATGTACAAAGAATACCACCATCAGTTTCTAATACCCCAGCTCCTTCTGGGAAGGAATCCCCTTCATGCAATAGTTTTACTAGTATTCAATGTGCTCCGGTACAGTTGTGCAAGCAGAACTTTTGTGAAAGGCTCTACAGAACAATACTACACACCTACAAACTACATACCTGGCTTCAGAGAAGATACCTCCTATCGGTATTAAAATCCAAGATTTAACAGCTATCTTTTAGAAAGTTCTCCACTTACAGAGTTTCTGGAAAATTTAAAACAGCTGTCCAAAATGGGGTATTTTCATCATAACATGATACCACCCAAGAAATGCAGTGTTATCAGACATGTTATCTCCTTTTTCTGAAGCTGGAGAAATACAGTCTTTAACTGCCTGATGTTCCTACAGCTTCTTGCATAAGAACAGAATGGTTTTAAAAGAGATACTGAAAGCTTTGGCAAATAGAAAGTAGTTTCCTGTAACTGCTTTGGAAAAATAGTTTCCTATCAACGACACTGAGCTATACTAAAGATGCAGAAAACTGCTAGAATTAATGAAGTTTCAAATGTTCTGTACATCAAAGCAAAATAAATTTCCAAAACAGATATGGAACCCTAGTTATTAGACATAATTTTGAGACTTAAAAAGAACATTAAGACTCCTGTCTTTCAGTTTTTACAACCTTCTCCATTGCTATCCCTGCTTCTCTATATCACATCGGCTTTGTCTTTCTGTCCTTTTTTCCCTCTCCTTTCTTGGAAAAAAAAAAAAAAAAAAAAAAAAAAGGATTTTTCCAACTTCCTTGCTTCCACTTTCTTTTTATTCTACTTTCTAACAAAAGATTATTGACAATCAACACATTTAAGTCACCTGGAACTATCTTACTGCCCATATGCTTATATTCATATGAACATGCTCTGAGTATGTACTTAATGACTACACACCTCAATTATTTAAGCAAGTACTAAATTTAAATTTTATGTACACAATCGGTTAAAAGGAAGTTTACCTTCTTTCTTCCAGATTATTTTACTTGTTACGTGGATTGATCAATATAAATTTTAAGAGGAGCTAGCAAAGAAAGCAAACCAATCAGACTGTGAAGACATATTATGCTGCACTAGTCAAGTGCAAGATTAACAGACCAGAGACATGCCTTGTTTGAAAAGCCTATGCAAAAAGCATTGGTGGTGAAGAGAACAAGAGGTAGCAAAATGCGAAGGACCCAAATCAAAATGAAGCTTTAATTAACAATCAAAAGTAACTAAGGAATAAGGTGCCAAAAAGTTAATAGGACACCAACTTAGTCTTTTTGACAGAGCAATTGGCATTGGTAAAGAATAAGTGTATGTAAGCATATAATACGCAAAACATAACAGAAAAATCCATTGTATCAACATTAGTGAGCCATACTAGCACATGAAACACAAGAAGCATCACACGCTTTTGTGAAATATTCTGCCAACTATGCAGGGGTGTCATAAACTGCTCGGACATGTCAACACCTTTGGATGAAAGATTTTTTTATGGCAATGACACCATCACGACAGTATGCACTAAAGAGGATCTTGTGAGAATATTGTACTGACCATCATTCTAAGGCAGACAGTAATTCTGGAACAGTGAACCAGCTTTTGAGAAACATCAGAGGCTTATATCCTCCTATTAGTTACATAAACATTCCCTCACTTGCTTATGACTTTACTGGATGAGGTATCTCAGTATGGAGATAAGATACATGCATGCACAAAATTCAGCTATCATGTGCATGCATGAAAACATGCAACACCATCTTTGTTTAATGCAACAGAAGAATTGGCATTGAGGACCTAATCACCATGCCACATATTATTTCTGGGGCTTTATTCTGGACTAGGCTAGTCTAGTCTTGCCTGCTGAATCCCCATTAGCAGCTAATCTCCTTGTTTAATGTCAGCAGAAAGGAATCCATCTCATGTACTGGACTGCTGATGCTTGCTGATGCAAACCAAAGCAGCATAAGCTGAGAATACGGAAAATTGCTTTGAAAAAGTACACTCCTGATCAGAACTAGGATGCCAATAAAAACACACATACAAAGCACCAAGACATGTCTAGAAGACAGGCATTGAGTATATTGCTGCACAAAGTCCGTAACAGTAGACAGAACATTTTTCCTGACCGCTCTCTCCATTATATTCTTCATAACAGATCAACAACAAGAATGTCTGAAAAAAAGCACTGAGAAAAACCATGCAGCTTCTGTATTTATTGGTTTACTCACTTGCATGAATGCATAATGAAAAACTCTCTTATATAGAGAAGCTGCTAACTGTCCACCAAAGGTTCAGGCTCGTGTACTGTTAGCAAAAAAAGTCTTTAACTCCACTAGTCACACCACAAACCATGGAGATGTTACTACAAAAAGGACCACGTTTATATTAAGAAATGTCAACAGGTAAAGATAATGGAGAAAGAAAGCAAAAGAGAAACTGGTGAGACAGTAAGTGCTAGTTTTGGCTTCAGCTGCAATTTCTGTCCTGCTTCTATAATAACTGGAGCAATCGAAATCATTCCAAGGTACTCATGACTGCAAAGGACACATTTATGAATAGTCCTAACATTTACAGAGTGATATTTCAAGATGAGGATTAGGGTTTTCATTTGATCACTAATAGTACCATCTTAACTCTAGATAGTAAGTTCACTGTCTGAACTGACCAATAACTTTCAGTCCAGGAAAAACAAAGTACTTAGAAGGAAAAAATAAACGATGGGCTGCAATGAAACAATGATAAAAACATTCAACTATAACTGCATACCATCCTCTGTGCTGAAAGAGTGTGCATATTTTGCTTGATGTAGAATTTTAATTATAAGATTGTTTAATTCTCTCCTTTTCTCCTCCCAGAACCCTACTGTGTCAGATGAAAGGAACCAGAAAAAATTGCCAATTCTTTTCTTCATTTATGGTGGGTGCCTGTAAGCCTATTTACACAGCACAAAAATACGCACTGAATGCAAAACTACTAATTTGTTCCCAAACCTTCTTAGAGCATTTATCATTGCCACTTTGGCATACTAATGATCTTAAACATATTAACAACTCTGCAGTAATAAGGCGTGATGAACACATGAGGTGTAGGAAACCTGAGTAGCAAATCAAATGACAACACATTTCAAATACCCAATGTAACATCTTGAAAAATTACTTTCTTAGAACATGTAGAGCTTTTAAATTACATTCTATTCAGGCCAGTTGACTTGTATTACAGTTAGAGGCATAGAACATTGCTAAGAATTTAGCCTTACATGTTTTAGAAAAGACAAAATAAAAATGCATAAATCATAGCTAACTACTCAAACTTTGCAAAGAGAATTTCATTTCACATAGTAATATTAAATTGCCTCAAATATAAATTGATTGCACAGTACAGAATGTTACAAGTATTAGACAAGCCTCTGAAGACATAAAACCAGATATTCAGATACCTCAATTCTGGCCCAATTTTCCACAGCAAAAAAGTTTTATCGCAACGGATGAGCAATTCTCTTTCAAGCCCTTGTTCCAAACGGCTGAAGTATTAGCTCATGAGAATTCAAATACTGGCTAATAGCATGGAAATACTTAGAATAGAATCATAGAATAGTTAGGGTTGGAAAGGACCTTAAGATCATCTAGTTTCAACCCCCCTGCCATGGGCAGGGACAC
>JANHGB010030558.1:1402-15700 GCA_026283785.1 Coracopsis vasa
CGGAAATTTGTAGGGAACTGCAATTTATCCAGCTATAGCCATCATTTTTTATCTATTTTTTAAAAGACAGAACTTTTGGAATATTGTCCTCCTGGTCACATGCATGTTTCCTATTAGCTATACTTGAGATTGGAGTCAGAGCCAGTTTCATCTTGTAAGGAAAATAGCTGGCTCATTCAGCACTTAAGCCAGAATACTAACATCTGGAACTATGTTCAAAGCTAGTAGCCAAACAGGCATGGCAATTTAATCATTACCTTTGTTACACAATGAACATGCCTACAAGTTTGTGAAGCAATATCAGCAGGAGAATCTTCCTCTTTCTTCAAACTTTGCTTCTCTTATATCTTGTCTCATTATCAAAAGGAATGAAAAAGCAGAAACCAAAGTCCGAGTTCAATATATTCAAGCTAATCATATAATTTTGAATGGATGAGCATATCTATTCTTTGGAACAATTTTATACTTCTTTGTCTGCTAAAATCCTCCTTTCAAATCCTTCCATAAGGCATAGATCCTTCATGGAGATCCGCTAGAGAAAGTTTCCTCATCTTCTCTCTTTCTTTCTTTGCCTCATCTACCACATTTTTGTGACTTGGATTATGGGCTTCTTGAGGCAAGGAATAAAGGCCAAAAATGCGCTATTAAATACTCTAATGTAAGTCTGAAAAAACTTTTTGAAAATCTGTGGAGGTTCTCCAGACGGTCACCACTAGTAACTGCTTTAAACATGTTCTTGTGCCTTTGAAGGGTATATAAAAGCTTGTGTACATGGAAGTTTGGCACGGTAACGAAAAACAGTCTTCATACTGAATTATAGTCTAACACAACAGTATTGTGTGTCTGAAGTGTCCTGATAACCAATAGTTTTCTTAGAGCTTGAGATGCCTGAATTATGGGTTCACACTGTAAAGAAACCTGAGAGTGTACTGCCTGTATTTCCTTTGGATAAAACTAAACTGGAAGTTTATATGAGTCTACATTATATGTCCAATATAATAGAAACCACTAACAAGCAACCTGATAAGGAGGCAGTAAAACACAATATCACTAGTCTTCCAAATTAGCTAGAGTACACAGTAGGGAGCTTACACTGTTTTTTCGCTGGCTGTAGGAGAACAGAAAACAAGTAACCTGGAACAGAGTGGCCTGGTCAAATAGTACTTGATTCAGAATAAAGCTTTCTTATATGAAGTTAACTGACAAAATTATTTCAACCAACTTGAACAAATAAAATGAGTTTATACTGGAAAAGTACTTTGTACCTTGTGCCTGTAATGGTTTTCATTTAGTGCAGAAAGCACTGTAGCCAGATTTGTGACCCTTTCATTTACATGTAAAAGCTCTCAATGAAGTCACTCTTTCTTAATAAAGTAAAATTTAGTGTTTTATTAGACTGCTAAATAATTTCAGGATCACTACATTACAGATAGAATGAAGCTCCGCACTCCTCAGGATGGGTACACAGGAATGTAACACAGTTCTGTGTCTGACCAGTCACTTTACCAGGTTTTTTTTTTGCACATATTTTGACCATCAGTGACACCAGCCATACAGAACTCATCTAACTTTGCAGAAAACTGGGAGAAGTGAATATTTTTATTCCAGTGTAACTCTGCATTACCTCCATATGCAGCCAACTGGTGCACAACTGTGGCAACATGGCATAGTTTGCAGCAGAGTAGAAAAAGACTTGACCTACTGGGGAATGGTTAGCTTTCAGATTATCTCATTTTTAATCTAAAGTCTTACCTCTCACCATTCAGAGGAAGGACAGATAGCTACCACTGTGTTATGTTAACCCTGAAGTAAATAGGCACCTGTACATTGAATGTTTTTTACTAGCATAATAAACCTGTCATTTTATTTATTTTTTTTCACTCTAGGGACTTAAAATATCCTTCATAAAGGTGGTTTGAATGAAGCTGGTATTCATCTAAAATGAATTGCACTACATGACTAATGCAAACCAATATCCTCTGATCACATAATCCTTTAGTGTAACAATCCTAGTTTTCTCAATAAACTTAAAATGGACTGCTGGTAAGTGGGTTATCTCCTGCTCTCCTGGTAATTGGTACAATGAATGATAACCCTGTTAATCTTTTACTTTAAATCCTCTGTTGTTTGGGAGCCTCATTCACTGAAGAATTTTTCACTCATATATATTGCTATTCAGCACGCAACCTGGCAACAGAAAGATCAATGTGTCTCTTTCAGAAAGGATAGCAGTAGTGATCTTCTTTCTGTTGTTTGCATCACCCATTCTCAATATATTCAGACTTCACTCACACACCTGTGCTGTCCGTTAGCCATCAGGCTAGATTTATTCTGATAGTTTTAGCAACCTAACCATGCCATACTTTCTGCCTACATTCAAGACAGACAGAAGAGATAACAGACTGCAGTAGCTATACTGTTTGAATTGGAGAGAGAAAAATTTACATCTAGTTGTCAATGTCAGCAACATACTACTCATAAATTTAAAATGCAGGACACTGAGTCAAAAGTGTACAGATGAACGTGTATAACACTGGGAAGTATTTTGTAATCATAGGTTACTGTGCCTTAGACATAAGAAATGTCAGAGAACCAATTAATATAAATTTACTGCCATGACATATGATCAGGAAAGTCAGAATGAAAAATGCCTGGTGCTATAGGAACACAATATACACTTAGAATTGGCTGGTTTTTACATTATAAGCATCTCCAGATGTCAAAGTTGTTTCAACTTCAAGGACTTGATGAAAAACAAAACAAAATCAGAAAACCCAAACCCACCTGAAACCATCACTGGTGTTTATAATTTTAAGAAATCCCATATAAATAAAAAAGAGGGACCACATAATGGTCTGTCAATATCAAAGAAAAGAAAAAAAAAAGAGTTGTCATAAACATACTAGAAATTTTCAAAAAGTCAGTATGCATCAAAGACATTTTATTTTCTAAACCACATAATTTTTCATTAATTAAAAGTATTTGAAAAATATCAACTAGATAACTACCTTTAAACATGTATAGAAAAGTTACCTTCATCCTGAAGATGAGGAGAATGAGTTAAAAAAAACCCTTGACTGCTGAACTAATACAGAACAGCTCTGAACTTTAAATTCAAATCACAGGATTGCTTTTCTATTAGCATATTACTCTATTAGCTTCATACTTTCTCTGAGGCTTCTGTCTGGCAATGTTCTAACTATCCAGTGGCTTAGCCTCAGCAGGCAAGTGTGTGGAAAGGAGGTTTTCATTGAGGCTAACCTGCATGGTATCTAGGCCAGCCTGTGAAGTGGAAGTTGTGATTGCAGTTCCTGGAAGCTGCAGAAGGCCAGGACCCAAGTTTCTTCCTTTCCTGAGTGAGCGCATGCCTGTAAGTTGATGGAAAATAAGGACATGAGCTCATCACTTTGAGTTAACTTTGTGTGATCAATGAGCGCAAATTTTAAAAGAGGCTTAGATAAGTCTTTGAGTATATAACAATTAAGAACCTTGTCTTTGAATTCCAGAAAGCCTTGGGAAGAAAAATTGTCACCTTAGTAGTCGGCACAAAAGATGAAGCAGGAATACTTCCAAGTATGCTCATTGAACAATTTCTGCACTTCTTAAATCTAGGTATTTACAGTACCTGAGGTTCCCAAGTTGGCTAGAGGCAAATTTCTGAGTTTCAATGCTAAGAATATAAACTGGCATCATTGTTTACGAATTTAAGTATTTTCTTGAATCTCACCTTAAGTAACTTATCTGGTACCAGAGAAAAAGCTATTATCAGAGCCAAGAACAAAATCCAGCTCCCTTTCCCAATTTCTTTATCAGAAGAGCATTCTTTCTTTCTAAGGACTAAACATGTTACCTAAGTAAAAAAATAGTTGATGGAAATTCAGAGATATAAGAAATGGCTGGCAGAATACTTCAAGGAAAGCTTTATATGTAATGAACTAATTCATTTTCTTACATGCAGGATTAAAAGAGATTAAAAAGTGACAAATGCAGTCTAAAATTTGTGATGTTGTCACTAGACTTTTTACCACACTTTCCCTTTTTTTATTCTTTTTGTTTGCTGAACTCAATCTGAATATTGTTCAGCAGTCTGAATCAAGAAATTACTTGCTTGCTTTTCAGGAATTCACAAACATTTACAAATGTCTTTGGCTACCAGTGAAGGGGCATGTTTTCTCCTCCAGTCTTGGTCTCTTTTCAGCCCCTTTCTAATGGTTTCCTAGAATACAGTACTTGTCTTTTGCATACCTAGAAAAAGTTTGTCGTTTCATTACCTATTAGTCTTGGCTGCATGTTTGATCCATGCTCTTCTGAAGAGCCTCCCAGGCTCTGCTGCTTCTGCCTTCCTGCCCCACCATGACCCTGTTCTTTTCTGACCCGTCCTTTTCCCTGGACTCTTCTCCCAGATCCAGATACTCATCCTTCTTTGGAAAGTGCTGTCACTGCCCAGAAAGTGGTCACTGCTCACTGAGCTTTCCCCAGAAAATTCAGTCTGGCTGTGCACAACATATTTCTGTCTATTACACCAACACTTTTAACAGAACAAAACAGTTAGAGGAGATAATTGGGGAACAAATAAGAAAATTATACCATCCAAAAAGATGACATCTGTCACATCTGGTTTTGTCTTAGCATTACAAACTTGTCTGTGTAGTTTAATCTGTCATGATTGAACTTTGTCATGACTTTTTCATGATGAATTTTCTGACCCATTGTATTTTGAGCAATGCTGTTCCCTAAAACAAATTTTGTGTCCAGTAAAGACTATCAGCACACAAGATTTTCCTTGGTTTTCAAGTATTCACCTAGGTCAGCTTTATACTCAAAAGAAAGCAAGACTTAAGAGCATCTGGTACAGATATTAGGATTGGTACCTGATTGATTGTAATTGTTTTAGCAGCATAATTAGGTATTTGCAGTTATTAAACAGTTACAGTTGTCATCAATTTTAAATTCTTTGTCTTAAATCTTAGTGGTTTATTGCTAATTGGATGATTTGATATAAGCTTAATTGGTTAGGATGGCTGAATTAAAGAATCATTGCATCTTATAAAACTGTACCTCAGAGAGAGTAGATTTTTTAACAGATCTTTGTTCCTCTGGGAAAAAAGATGGAAATAACCACCACAAGGATAAATACAACCCATTGTATTTAATCTTAACTTCGTTTTATCTAACTAGTCAGAGCATGATATGCAGTAGTTAATAATAAATTAGTGACACTGGGAAAAACATCCAGACAGTCGTAGTGTTTTGGAACATTCTATGTAAGGCTTTGTTATGTTTCTCATAATTGACCTCTGCAGGAGACAGCAAAATGGAGAAAAATAGTAGCTAGTGGGATGGCCAGTAAAGACACAAGATTTATTTCTTAGTCTTGCATGTAACGTAGAAAAGTCACAACAAACGTCATGTGTGGGGTGGGCTGACCTTGGAGTGCAGCTAGATGTCCACCCTCCTGCTTTCCCACTCCTTCTCCTTCTCCTTCTCCTCAATAGGACAGAGGTAGAAAACAGAATTAAAATGCTTGTGGGTCAAGATAAAGATAGGGAGATCACTTACCAATTACTGTCACAGGCAAAACAGACTTGGAAACTCAGCACTCCTTCACTCTCAGATACTCTACCTTCCCCCATAACCTGAGCATTGCAGGGGGATTAGGAATAGGGACTGTGGCCAGTTCATAACAGTTCTGCTCTTCCTCCTCACACTTTTCCCTGTTTCCTGCATTGGCTCCTCAACGCAGGCTTCAGCTTCCCTTGGGGTGCATTCACCTGCTTCTGCATGGGGTCCTACATTAACTGCAGGGTGGGTATTTGGACTAATATGGTCATATACAGGCTGCAGGGGGACAACAATGGTCGACCCTCCATTGATGGCAGGGGAATGTCTGCTTCAGCACCTGAAGCATCTTCTTCCCCTTTTCAAGCTTGGTGTCTGCAGGGTTACTTCTCACGCTTTTTTCATTTCCCCTCACTTCTCTCTGCTTTCTTGTGTTATTGCTCTTTCTTAAACCTATTTTCCCCAGTGGAACTACAATCCTGTCTGAGTGTCTCAGCTACGACCTGTGGTGAGTCCTGTGGAGGTGGCTGGGCCCAGCTGTATCCCACACAGAGCAGCTCTGGTCTCTCCTCACAGAGGCTAACCCCTGCAACCCTGTTCCACCCACTGCCAGCATGTGGGCACCTGCACCCCATTCAACCTGCCAGCTCTTCCAAAGCCTTTGAGATTGCAGAAACTGAGGGAAGCTTTGCAGGAAATATTTTACTTCAGAAAAAGTATCAACATCACCTAAATCCCAAGCCTCATCTCGCACAAAGCCCACTATCAACAAGTCTCTCAGCAGATATAGGATTAGAGACATGCATGTAGAGAGTAGTTGATGATTTGCTTCATCTCTAAGCAAAAAAAATTGGAAAAAAAGGCCTTTTTTAGATTATATCAAGGTTAGTTATAGGCTGAGGGGTTGTTTCTTTGCAGTAGAACAAAAAGTATCCTCCTTTCCCAGGTGCACTATTCAGGTCTAAGGAAATGCTTCCCTAAATTCAGAATAAATCATCATGCCACCAGGGAAATGTGTAAAAACAGAGAAAGTGAGTGTCTCCAAAACAATTAGAAAAGACTCTGTAATTTAGAGAACAGCATCACAAGAAAAATATTTAAGTAAATTCCAAACAGTTTCATGAATTTGGCATAAATTCACATAATTTCAGGTGGTGCAGATGTTCTGCAAGTACAGTATTTTACATTTTTACAAATGCTTAAGCTGTAGCCACATTGATCTGAGAAACTCCCTCTTGTTTAAGCTGATGCCAAATGTGCGAGTGTCTTTCCACTGCTAAGCATGAAGAAGGGCAGGTCTGGAAGTGGTTGTTATAGTCATTAAGCAGTAGTGGGAAGAGCAGGAAATGGTGTAAAGGAAGATATATGGCAGACTTGGGATATTTTTCTTTCTAAGGCTTTTATTCAGAAAAGCTTTATTAAAAGTAATGTTCTTATGACAAGTTTAGACAGCTTAAAGGTGCCACTCCATTGATTTTTTTTCCCCATAATGTGCAAAGGCTGCATTAATATTGATATTCTGTTCACCCTATCCATATTATAACTCATGTGCAACTACATGGCTTACATATATCCCTTCAACTAGATGTATTTTTATCTTAAATAGGTTACTAAGCTTCCTATGTTTTTTGACTTTTACATAAAAGCTTCACAGAGAAATCAGAGAACCTTGACCAATTACGTGAAGCTTGAACAGAATATTTTATCACATGAATCTTTACAATTCACAGACCTCAAATTGTAAGAGTTTCACATTCTTTGGTTTCGATAAAAGAAACAGGGGTCTGATGAAGCTGTTTTGGGGATTAATACTAATTGTATGAATTAGGTGGTTTGCATAAATTTCATTTAAATAAAATACATGGTGGAGAGTTATTACAATAATTCTCTAATTCAGTCCATTTTAAATGACAGCTTGATGTTTTTGTCAGAAAGGTCAGAAATATACTATTGCTGAACTGGACTTTATTTGGGTGTTTTGAAGGAGTAGCCTGTGTTCTGAAGGGTTATATTTAGCTCATTCTATTTCAGTGGCATATAAATTCAGGAACTCTAAAAGACAGATAGAAATAAGATACGAATTCCATTTCAGGGAAAAAGAAAACTAAACCTGAACCTGGCTGTAATTTCATTTTGCAGAAAATGAAAAAAAGAAAGAGGCTTTTTTGAGAAAAAAGGATTACTGTGTTAGCAATTTCATAGTCCACACAATAGTGTGATAACAAACTAGAAAGACTGGCATTATCTTTCACAAATATTTGAGGCAAAAACCATTTCAGCGTACTGCAACATAGCCATTGATTTTGTAGGCATCACACTTTCAGTAAAGTGCTTAAGCTTTTAACTTTAAACATATGTCCAAATGCCACGGTGAGTGTTTTGCAGAACAGTGATGCACTTAAGCATAAGCATAAATACTTTGCTCTTCTGGGACTTTAATGAATACCTCTCTGATAATCTTGACCTAATACAGAATGATCACTTTCTCTAGGGATTACTTAGCAGTTCAGTTAAATGCTGTTTTCTCTCAACTGCAGATGTGAAATAAAATCCTTCAGAGACTTTGCGTAAACCACAAATTATGCCTCAGAGACATGAAATGAAGTTTGAGATAAGAAGCTTGGCTTTTTTATGTGCTCAGGCACCCAAACTCAGGGGAAGTAACATAATGCTGCTTGAATTTTCAAAGCTCATGTGACTTCTGTGAAATTCCCTTTTGTGTTTACTACTTCCTATTCATTGAGTAATTAGTTTCTTGGCATAAGGCACATCAATGACAATCAAAAGAAACTATTCCTTTGAAGACTGTACTATAAAAGAAGCCAGGAAACAGGATTCACAGTTTAAAAACTTTATGGCATGAAAGACCCTCCTAGTGCATTACATACTTGTTTCGCTTAGCCAGACACAGAAAGTTCCAAAAAACAGGTCAATTGCCCCTTTCCCCAACGCATCCAGCCTTTCCTTCTGTAGCAGGCATAACTCTATTGATTCTTACAAAGGGAGAAACAGTAGCTAAAGTAAAAGAAACATGTTATTGTATATGTTCCCAAATATCTGAAAATCAGAACCAGTTCATGTGGCTCTACAAACTGGTTAAAACAGGTTGGAGAAAAGTCCTTAAAGGAATAGGAACTCTGCATCCAATAAGAGCTGGCAATTAAGGTAGCATTTAACCTAAAGTAAGAAGAAAAACCAATCTACTTCCATATGCTTTTTCAGCCGTGTAGTAATCCTGCAATAACAACACAAAATGTAGTGTAGACTTTTTAACTTCAAAATGTTTATTTGAACCAAAAATGTCCTTTTTGCTTTGCTTTAACAGATAGCATCTTGCAGCCATACTTTGATAGAGGCAGTTATCCACAGACATAAGAATAATCTTGCACCTAAGGTCGGTTAGACTGCTTTCAAGCAGTACTAGAACTTGCCGCATACGGACATTTATGTGCAGATTGGCTCTTATTTCCTATAGCATGGCTTGCATATCCTCCCAGTTCTGAAACTCAGACATAGACTTTGAAATAGGATCGTTTGAAAGAAAAGTACAAATGACTTTATGACCTGGAATTTCTTTAAACCATTTATTTTTATTTGCACTTAGTTCTAAAGGAAAAAAAAAGGCAAGAAAAAATGTTTTTCATAAATCTTTTGGTTGCATTTCTCTTTGGTTATCACCACAGCTTTTCAGAAATCAGTTTTGCAGGAAACATTCCAAACAGCAACGAGGAATAAAATTTTACAGGGAAAAAGTTTATAGACTTTGAAATGAACAAGGAGTTTAAATGCTATCAAAGACTATCTGAATAGCACTCCTTGGAAATATCTGCTAAAGTGAATAAAATGGTTCTTTTGTCAGTGCTCATCACTTCAGGTTTTACAAAATGAATGCAAAGTGGTTCAAAAGTGCTACCTTACCATATTTCAGCATTTTGCAATCTCACTTCAGTCAACTTTGAAGTAACAATCTATGGTACTTGGGAAGACTAAAACAGGCCCACAAACTTTGCAATGAGCAAGCTAAGCAGCTGTGTGACTGTTTACCTTACAGTGATACTGTATTACTTGTAGTAAACAAGGACACAAAAAGATCTAGAGTTATTCCACTGTACATATGTATATATGCATGCATATATGTGTGCAATTTTTCCACATGCACATTCCTGTATAACTTTAGATGATGGGGTATTGGGCACACGAGTGTGCTTTTAGTAACTTCCATAAGTGTTCTTAACAGATTTTCATACAGTTGCGCAAAATTTTTGCCCTTGCAATGAATCTCAGTAGCACATGGCAACACAAATTACTTTGGAGTTTACGGTCACATTTTCTCTTTTCCGATGAGTTTGTGAGTTCATAAGATTGGAGTAAACCTGGTAGAGAGCTGGCTTAGAAAACTGGAGGAAATGTGTGTTACAGTGCTTCCTCGATCCACCTACTGAGAAGTGTGGAAGCAACTCAGTGTAGATTCTTGTCCAATTCCTCACACTCAACAGAGAGGAAAGTAAAACCAACAGGTATGTATGCTTCAGGCTGGCATTATACTAGTACAGTAGATATTCCTAACATTGTTTTCAAGGTTCTTTTTTTTTTTTGCTTCTTCACTGACACAAATTCTGGTTTACAAGGAGCTGCAATATATTCAGTTGCATTTATAAAAGAAAATTGAAGTATAAATATTTGTTCTTAAAATAGAAAGCCTGATTTTGCAACAGATTTCACCAGGTCAGAAATACTACCTCAACAATGAGAGGTGTGGTAATATCATTATAAATTCATTACTCCTTGGCAATTCAAGGGAACTTGAAAGCTCTTTTCTACTCCCTGTCCATACTAAAAGAAAAAATGTGTCAGAAAAATATTCCTCCTGTTGATATCCAGTTAGTCCTTTACTAATTAACTAAAGTTATGTCCCTTTCAAGGAGGCAAGATTTAAGTCTGCATGGACAGAACACTCTAATTCAACAAAGCACTTAAACACACACGTGATATATATGTAGTCCATTTGAAGTAGGCATGGAGCTGAAGTTGATACAGCTCATTCTTAAATCTACTGCCAATTCAATATTGTTCTACAATGTAAATTTTTCTAACAATAAAAGCTCCATCCATTTTCTTCGGTTTATTCTCCAGTCCATTTCTGCTTGTTAAGTAATATTTGTGATAATAAGCCTGAGTTTACCGCATCCTACATTGAATCTCTTATTCCTTTTGCTAACCCTTAACTTTATACACTTCAAATTAGTTTTAATTTAGTTTCAACTCTTTATCTATTATGTAGTAACATATACCTGGACATATTTAAGTTATTTTGTGATTAAGTCAGGCATGAGTTTTTCCTCAGATTCCAAAGCACCTTTCTATATATCAAATTACTGGTGAAAATCAAACATATTAGTTCCCTAATCCCAGGGACTGGCAACTGACTTGAATGATTTAGCATATGATTTTTAATCCTGAATGAAGTGATACATAGAAATCTCCCCAGATTTGCATGTTTCAGAAAGAATTTAAATGTCATAATCCCAAACATCGACAAGAAGACAGATAACTTGATCACAAATTATTTACAGGAATTCCAAATTAGCTTCATTTTATAAGATTTTTTATTAGTAAATGTTTGTTTCAGTAGTAATAGGAAAGTTTTCTTCGATTTTGCCAGAAGGATGGGGATATGTAAAAACTAACACCCCACCAATACTTCCAACTTTTCAGCAAGAAGTGAAAATAAAAAAGCATTGTGAGAATTTAAGGCAAAAAATACATTTTCTTTCTTCTTTCTAGACATCATACTTTCCCAGTTTTAATTTCTTCTAAGGAACTATTATTAGTGAATAAAACATTATCTTGCTCAAATGAAGTGATTAAAATCAGCAGTTTGAACCTTACCTCGTAAATATATTCAAGTTTGTGTGGAAAAATAAATATGAAAATCTCTTCAACCCTGCGGAATTTGTGCACCTATGATACATCTGGAGTTTCAGGCAAAAACTGGTCTGCAGCAGCAGCATGACTTTCTGGCAAGCATTTTCCTGGCTTTTAAATCATTTTCTAAGCAGCCCTCCAAAAAGTTGATGCGGAGTGACAAGCTTAGGGAACTTTTGGACTAGTGATTAACCAAAGCAGTGTACCTTTCACTAATTAATATCCCTGCTGCTAGCAATTTTTTCTTTCCAGCTTTAAAATGTTGAAGTTCTCAGTTGTATGTCAATGCTGCATTAAGCTGATATTACAGTAATAAGCTGTGAAAGGCCCCAGATGTATTGCGGAGGAGAAAAAGGAAGCCTTTTATCAAAAGCCAGTTCCTGCTTCCTGAACTATGATACAGCTTCTAAAGTTTCCCTCCAGATAATAGACCGCAGTCAGAGCTCAGAATATGGGAGAAGGGAAACACATGTACATGCACATACACTCAAATAGAGTAGAGTTCTCCTCACATAGAAGATGTAGCAAGTGAAGTGCACCAGCTAAATGAAAACAAATAAAGATAATTTTATAGAATCTAGTAAAAGGTCTACAGATGCAATGTAATTGAACTGCTTCTGGAAAATTGACTAAGTTCTGTTTGAGTGTAGGTGGCATAAATAAAGGAAATCTTTAAAGTCATAGAAGTATTCTACTCTGATACAATAGCACTCTTCATGTTAAGTTGGAAGGTCAAGGTATGGAAAAAAAAACATACTAGGCTTAGAAGCTGTTTTGTCCTCTTTGCCAAATGCTCCAGCGAGGTTTAAATGAGTTTAACTATTGTACTGCCTAATTCCATCACATAAAATTGCATATGCACCAAATACTAAAGAAAATGTGTGACTTTGTGTTATTTTTAGCTTTGCATATTTTTCCTCCACTTTTGTTCATTTCACCTTTGAGACTTAAGATAAACTCTAAGCAGAGACCAGAAAAGCAAATCATTTCCTTTTAATTACTCCTTCAGGAAATCAGTTAATGGAGGTTCACCCTGGGTCATGTAAAACTGCTATCACAAATCTTTAAGCCACAACTGAACTAGAAGAAGAAATCCGTCTGCCACACATGGCGTGATTTTTCCCAGGTGTTTCTTTCACTAATTGATAAAGAGTAACAAATGTTCTATGTTTGGGGGGGGGAAAAGAAATAAATAAAAATAAACCAAACAAAACTCCCCCAAAAACCCAAAACACATTTTCCTTCCTTTATAACTCATATCCTGTGCTTTTCCCACCATAATTATGACATTTGATACAAACCCAACATGGTGTATATTAAAAGGATTAAAAACTGGCTGATATGTTTCAAAAAGTAATTATTAATAGGGAATCATCCTGAAACAGGTGAACAACCTGTGGGTCCTAAAGGGATCCATTTATATACTCAGTTGTTTCATTCTTTTACTGGAGGAAAACCTGATACATTCTTGCTGATAAAGTTAGTAGATAACAAACAGATTACAAAAGAAGCAGGTAAAGAGGAGGAAAGAGTAAAACAACAAAATAAAATAAAAGCAAAGTAATCCAGGAAGCTTGATAATGTGGGCAGAAACATGCAACTCATTTCTTAATATGATGAGCTGCAAAGCCAGAAATCTACCACAGGAGGCAAGGGTTCTGGCAGGGATTAGGAAGGTCATGGTAGATAATAAGACAAACATGAGCTCTTACTACATATCTATAGCCAAAAGGGCTAATGAAATCCTTAGATGTTTAAACAGAAGGCTGTCAATTAGGAAGGATACATTACCTTTGTATCTGGCAATCATACAACTGCAATTGCAAAGCTTTACCCAGTTTTTGGAGGCCTACAAAGATGTTGATCAGTTGGAGAGAATTCAGAGTAGAAGCATGAGATATTGCTTAAAAGATGAAAATGTGCATTATAGTGAAAGATTTAAGGAGATAAATATGTTTATCCTAACAACAGCAAAACCAGATCTAATCATAGTGTCTAAGTATTTAAAAGGGAAAAGAATGTTGTTGAGAGAATTCTCAGTACACTTATAAGTGTAATAAGATGAAATGGCTTAAAGTGAAACCCAAATCATTTCAACCTCCTGTTAAGCAAATCCAGAATGAAAGCAGTATCATGGACAGTTTCCAAAAATAAAAAATAACAAACAGGAAATTGGCATGTGATACACTGACAAAATAAAGTAAATAAAACTCAAAGCAAAGAAGAAGGTATTGTTCAATTGCAAAAAATAGCAGCTGTTTCATACCTCTGGTATGAATATGAGAATACTGTGTGATTTGTATTAGTCCAAGTGTGACTGCTAATCTATTCATCTTCTGATTTTACGTGTTGATTTGTGGTGCACAGATTTCACTTGTAGGAATCACTGAATTTTGAAGATGAATTCCGTGAACAAATATAATATTTCTGGTTTTCTCCAATATATGTGCCAACCTTCATGATTTTTTGCAAGTCTGTGGTCTTTGTTCATTTCAGTAAATGTTTCATATTGAATCCAGCTACAAATATTTGATTGCACAGGCCATATTCTTCAATGATATGAATTTGTGCTTATTCAATTTACCTGCTGTGATCCTGGGTGTAATGCTTGGAACTTCTCTAGATTTCAGTAGAATATATTTTCATGAGTCCTATTAGGTTCCAATTACTTCCCCTTTGCTACTGCACTTGTCAAAGACCCCCTCTGTCCTTACCATGTAAGAAATGGAATACCTTCAGAAAACTTGTGAATTTTCATTTAATATTACACTAAATTGATATTATTTCTATTATTTTTGGTATATGAACACTGGC
>JANHGB010030559.1:0-20816 GCA_026283785.1 Coracopsis vasa
ACTAAACTGTTCTTATCTCAACCTGTGGGAGTTGTATTCTTTTTGATTCTCCTTTCCATCCCTCCGGGAGCTTGGGGGTGGGGATGGGACTAAGTGGGGGGGAGTGAGAGAGCGACTGCGTGGATGGGCTTAAACCACGACAATGCCAAACTTTGCAATAAGCAAACTGCAGTAGGATGGCTTTATTACAGACATTTTATCAAGATGAAATGAAATTGGTACTTAGTGACTATAAACAAGTACATAGTAAAAACAGCACATCATTTATATCATTAAAAATTGGTACAGAATGCTACTTATGTTATTTTGATGGAGGCTCTGTAATGAAATTGAACTGACCAGTCTCCCTAAATTTACAGACACACACACATTAATTGTCATTTATGGATATTAAATTATGCACATTATATTATAAACAAATCATCTTACCCCTATGAGATTTATTTTATTAACTTCCCATCGTTAGAGACCTTTTCACAGCCATATTATGTGGCAGATTGAACATTCATCCTTACTGCCTGCTTTCAAAGCAGTCTGTCAGTTGTGATCAGACATGCTGTATGCTACAAAGCACAAAACTCGACCTGATGCCTTCTAACTGGGAAAGCAGTTGGCAGGAAGTTCCAGCTGAGGTTCATAGTTCCAAAGTCTGCAACCTTCTAATATTTTCAAGGTTTCATGTGTTTCACACAGGTCAACACATGGTCTGCTTCTCCTAAAAGTTCACCAGCAGTTTAGTAACATCGTGAGCTGCAGGGCTAGGAGAGAGAGAAAAGCACATATATGTAAAATACCTATTGTTGTTGTAATATTTATAGCCTAAACATTTCAGTAAAATCCTATGAGGGATCAAATTCTCAACTGTGAGAAATACCCAGGATTGCCTTGGAGTCAATGAAACAGTTAATTTACATCGGGTGAGGATCTGACCTAAATTTTGTTTCAACTCTGATGTACCAATGCATAGGCTGCATTACTCTCACATATGGAATCCTATCACTGCTGTATCAAAGATGTAATTAAAAACCTGCCATAACAAATGTGCACTATGCCCTACCAAGTTCTTGCGCTGACAAACTGCCAGAGGGGAAGAGATGTGGCTTGCCTCTGGTCCTAAAGGTTTTATCAAAGAACTTGAGAGAAGCAAGCCGTGATGGAGTAGCAGGGAGAGGCAGCTTCAAGTCATCGGTTGCCAGGCTATCCAGCCTTCCTGAGTATAACTTGCATGCTGTTGTAGCACCAAGCAAAAGATAGGCAGAGCAAAACACTGAGCACAGTTTGTTTTATGGTGATAGCAGCTCCTTTCTACTAAGAATGTGAGTAGCAGAGTTCTGCACCAGCTGGTACTTCTGGGTGGTCTTCAAGGCTAACTTCAAATACAGGCCAGAGCAGTAAAACAGCATGGAAGTGTCAAAGACATAAGTACCTCTGGTAAGGTCCTTGTCCGCGGACAGGCCTCCATTTTTTGACCAGCTACACGCTGAGAAAGAGCATAACAAGCCACCATTCCTGCCTAAAAATCCTAATGCAGGAATGCATATAGAGAAATAGAGTATGCAGGGTGTTTCTTTGAATAAATGAGTTCTCAGAGTACCAAAAAGTAATGATCAAATGTTAATAAATAACTTCATCTAATTCCTAATTCATTAATCTCTCATGAAAACGTAGCTGATAAAACTGTGCTGAATTTGAGTGGTGGCAGGAGGATGGTCACAGAAATTGTTTACATATATGAAACATCCAATTCATTTCTTCAGTTCTTTTTTGTTTGTGTTCTTGTAAAAGTTTTCAGTGTATCTCTTAATGCCACCACTCAAAATAAATTCTTATATAACCATTATTCACATTTTTTAATAAACAAAGCTGAAACCAAGTTAATCAGAGTAAGTATTAAAGAACCCTTGATGTTAACATGCAGGACATCATGATTCCCAAATGATTAGTTTAACAAAATTCTATGAAACAATATTGCCTAAGGACTACATCCAGAGTCCTGAGAAATCAATGGGGATATTTTTATAGTTCACTAGGATTTACATCACAGCAGAAATGAGCAGCATATTTTATAAAACAGATCAGTTATTTACAGCAGGCACAAACCCTCGCTTGCTTTGCATGGAACTAATATATAGTTTCAAAAGCACATGGAAGATGGCTGCCTCTTTGTTCAGACAGTTTGTAAAGCTTTAAATCAGTGGTGAAGTTTTCTACCCATTATACTTACGTATGCTCAGTTCCTCAGAGAAAAAGCAGTAGAAAACTTCACCACTGCTTTAAATAGACACAAAATCATCTATTATGCTGGGGATAGATATCTGAAGCGATAATGAAGATAAAATGCTTCCATTCAAGGAAGGCATATAAAATCTGAAAGTTTTATCCTTTATTTTGCTGCCATTGCTTCATACGAATTCAATTTAAAATGTTATTTTAAATAATATTGTATTCATTTTAATGGCAATATTATTTTATAATTGCAGAATTTAAAAGGTATCCACATTTTTTTGCGCTAAAGGCTAATACAAAAAACAATCACCTGGGAATGTTAAAATTCAAAGACTTAAATATATCTATGACACATTCCAGCTGCACACAAAATGCACTTAATGCTGTACTGAGAACTTGGCATTCAAACCAACAGCCACAATAAACAGAACTACGTGTTTTCATTTGCAATTAGTCCCCTTCACTTTTGTCTGCTGAGGGAAAGGTTAGTTTCAAGACAAAACTTTTGCTGGGCAGAATAGCAGAACACACTCTGTCAGTGTTATCAGTGTCTTTCAATGTGGAACATATTTAGCTTGACACAGGAGTAAAAAGAAAAATAGAAATAGCACTTGTGAACTGAAGTAAAAATATATTGAGCTATACTATATCTCTTAGGAACAGAGGGGCAGAAGAGAGGCAGTGGCACCTTCAGCACTGCACATTATGGAGGAAAAAATACTTTTGTTAAAGTGCACGGGGGCAAAGCCTGGAGTTCATGTCCAGATCCTTTACACGGCTGGAAACAGCAGAACCCAGTAAAGATCTCTACTCCACCAATGGCTGACAGGAGAAAGCAAGTCTCTTACTTGACAGCTAAACTCCGATTTTCTTCTGAGACCTATAGCAACCTCCAGTTTCTCAATGGCAGTTGTACAGTTGCAGTACTGTGGTCTCCCAAATTTCTTTGAGAAATTGAAAAGTCTTTATAGAAAAACAAAAAAGAAAAAAAAAGAAAAGTATTTATAGAAAAAGAAAAGTATTTATAATACTTCTGGTGCTCAAATCTGCTCACTAAAGAAATCTTGTCTTTTTTTGTTAGCACACAGATAGCAAAAGCAGTTCCTTCATCTCAAAAATGGATATTCCTGCAATTTTCTGAAGGGTAACAGGGAGCAGCAACAACAGGGCTACTCCATGATGGGGACAAGCAGGGTAGAGGTCGTGGGTGACCACAGGACAGTCAGTGTCTCACTGGCTACCTTGCAGGTCCATGGCACATGTGGAGAGTGCTAATAACAGCATCCATTGACAACCCCACAGGCAGGATGAGGTGATGAACCACATCTAACATCCTGTCAGGAGCAGCAGGGAACAGGACCAGAGAAAGTACGTGAATCCAGCTACAGTTTAGGTCCAAAGTCCTTCCAAGAGAAAGCTACAACATAGATCCAAGAGCTACACAGGAGTTAAGAGCAGAAACAAGTTTGAACTGGGTACAGCTGCTACAGCTGATCAGCCAATCAGAACAAGAGTGAAACTGGGCCCAAGTTTAAAGGGAGTTTCTTGAGGAATCGGCCTGAGTACCAGGTGAGGCTGCCATGGGCAGCTAAGGGCAGCTAGTGTAGTCATGGCCCTGACTATGGATAACATATGTGTGTCTTGCCTAAGGAATGGTTTCAAGCTCTTAGTCTGGCTGGTTAAAAGCACAGAGAATCTCAGTTAATAGTCACTGTTCGGCTTACAATGAATTTATTAAAGGCCTAGGGTGAAGCTTTAATTTTTGCAGTTAGTCATGTTTATCTATCAGAATATTAATGTTTTGTTGAACTGAAGAAATTCTAAGTAGTCTCTTCCCTCTGCCTCCGTAAGGCAGAAAAAAGTGTTCAAGATTTCTTTCCAGGTATGCAAAGGTGTTTTATTATTGTTAATGCTTTTAGTACATGAGCAAGATTTTGTTTGGTCATAAAAGTTGTTTTAAAAAAAGGAAAAAAAACATAGTTAGAGATTCTGGTTTTAGTTCACCTGATGATTTTTTGCTAGTATGCTTTGCTAATATTTCTAGAGAAGAAGCCTATGCTTGAAATTGATAGCATTGCCACTGTTCCTGCTACCACACAAAGTTGAAAGGAAGGGTTAATGCAGCTTTTCAAACCAGTGATGAGAGAGAAAAAGATTTAAATTCTAGCAGTGCAACTTGAAATAGTTACTACTCGTTCCAACTCTTTCTTTGTTGTGCCTTAGGAGCAGAAATGGAACCACTGATCATAGCCCTAGTCAAGGAAGGAACCTAAGAATCCCTTTTAAATGTTGAAGTGAATTACTTTTAATCTAGCACATCATAAAATATGTTAACTCCCTTGGCATGGTCTCAAGAGCAACAGGTCAAAGAAACAAATATCTGGTTTTATATATGCTTTTTTATCCATTTTTAGGGTAGGAATGTATTTGAATGAATGTATCCAGACACAGAGTTCTATCCTCCACTTCTAGGAACCATGTGTTCTCACAAGACTAAATCCCAAACATTCCTCCACATGGTGTAAATCTTTTGCTGCTTTTATAATGCTGAATTCCTGACGCTGCAGGTGCTGTATAAACAGATAGGTAGCAACACATAAGCCAAAATGTGGACTGAGAGCTGCTGCACAGTTTGTGATCTCTGCTTGCAGCAGAAACAGTGTCTCAAGGTTCTGGGTGTCTGCATCTCTTTTCTAAAGGAAGTGCAGTTTGACTAAAGGAGGAAGAACAGTCATTGAGGTTGGGTACCCTGCCAGCTAGGTCCAGATTCCTGTCTTTTCCCCCTATGTAACAGCTTAAGAGGCTCTACTACAGTAGCATCAACTACTGAATTCATGGGTTTAAGTCTGTGATTTTTTTTTTTCAAGTGGAGCTCACCAGCACTATATTGACATAGAATTAGTAAGAGAATCTTAGTGTTAACATAACAACCTTCAGAATGAAAAAGTGTAAGTACTATTTCAGAAGCTTGGGTTTCTGAAACCATGTGGTCCATTTTTGCCTTTTTATGTAGGTATGGTCTGGCCTTAGGAAATTCCTGTTGAAATTCCATGAATAATATTTAGATTGGTCCTTTGCTATTGACAAAAAGGGTTTTTTTGTCTGAAATTATATGCAGAATAAAGAATTCATGTCTGATTAGTGAACATCTCACCTTTTAAGGCTGAGTTCTGTTTCTGGTTTGGTTACTGAAAGCACAAGGATTGTAAGAATTCATTTATACATTCTGTAAATATTTATTTGTAAGATGTGTATGACTGCTGTTTTGTAATTGATCCCGTGCTAATACTTAGGGGGAAAGTTTACAAACAATTACACATCAGGTTAACTTTAATCACAAAATACTCTTCCTGAGGTCATGCTTGGTTTAAGTAATAAAACATTAGAGACAAGAGCGTGTGCTGGCTCAGAACCTAGATTTCTGCAGCTTGATGAAAAAAAAAGTATCCCTCATTGATATTCTAAAGCTTTTAAAGAACAACATTTTCATATTTCTGTGGGATCAGGCAGTGCCTCTCACAGATGATAGAACCTGCCCATCCTTAAAGCTTGGGCTGTTTGTTGCACTTAATGGATGATGCTGCGTGCAAGCTCCAGGTTAACCAGGCTTTTCCCAAACTCGCTGGGCTGCCGCTTTGGTTCCTGACATTTACTGCAGTGCTCTGGTCCCCTCCTCATCAGAGTAGTTATACTCCCTTTAGATGCTTTGAAAATTGCTTTGCAATTCAGCTTTCAGCAGAACAAAATATTTGTTCACATGTTGTGTTTGCAAGTAGTACTTAAGTGCTTTTATAATGTAACCAGAAAGGTGTAGGTAGCATTTGGGGAAGAAAAGAAATCTTTGCTACTTGGGAATCAGCAAATAAAAAGTGACAAAATTCCAGTGAAACGTTTTAGTGTTTCTGAATCTGTTTCCTATCAGAGACATAGCAATTATCATAGCTCAGATGGGAAAAGCAAACAAACAGAAAATCCCGAACTTTGTTTTTACTTGATTGTCAAATAAATGCAGTTGTCATGTGAGTGTTTTCAGAGGTGATTGTGAACAGTGTGATTTGTGCAGTGATGAAATGCCCACTGAGCAAACTGTGGTTTACTTAGGGTGCTGGTTTGCTGCATGAAGGCTGGAGTAATTTACAAATTGTGTTTTACTGTGGGTGATGTCTGTAAGTGACATACGTATAGAGTAACAATTAGCAGCAGCCAGAGAAGTGTTAACACGAGCTCCTACAGGAGATGATTTACTCTCAGTGCTGACCTGTCAATAAACAATGCTAAACTTCCTTGAGAAACAACAAGTTTTCAGTGTATAAGTGCTTTTGTTCACAAATGTTGCTGAATTTTACTTTCCATCTGGCTTAGGTCCTGGGGGCTTTATGGCTATGCCTATTGATAAAGGCCAGGTGGTCAAGTTTTGGGAGCTGTCTGTCACTTGTTCTGAAATGGGATGTGGCTGTAGTTGAGAGAAAAATAGAGGAACAAAAGGCAGTGGCAGCTGGGGTGGGCAGGGAGGCAGAATTCCTCTCATTCCCAGCCCCTTCTCCTGTTCAAGCTCAGCAACACCTGGATGTTCCTTTGGTAATGACTGCTCTGGGGATTCAGTGGAGGCTGCTGTGAAAAGCAGTAGTCTCTTTTGTCAAGCAGTATCTTGGGAGTGTTTGAATACATTGCACTGTTCCCATTGCTCTGTGAGGTACTTGTAAGTGAGCTACTCTACCTTGTAAGTGCTGCTTGCTGCATTTTCTCTGAGAACCTTCCTCTAAAATGATAAATTCTCCTTTTCAAGAAAGGATGTTCATATCGTGTATATAGTTACTGGCTATATGGACTTGTTAGTCTGGTGTTTATAATAACTTCAAGGCACATTTATCACAGCTTCTTAAATTCATTGGCTCAATTTTGTACAATGCGAGTCCCTATCTTGTTGTTTCTACTTAATTGAGATGAATTGTGGAGACAGAAGGCACTTTGTGCTCTTTGTCTTACAATGTACATGTAAAACTTAAAAACCTGTAATGTTTCTTTACAGAACACAGATCTCTAGGCTTAAAGCAACTTTTGGCTGTCCTTCTTACAAGGCTTGACATTAGTGAAATCTATGTTCACCTTTAATGGTGATTAGGATGTAAATTTTATTTGGATTTTTGTGGTCAGTGAATCCATTTGCTGAAGTGAATCAGGTCAAGCCTATTTCACTGGCTTAAGGACGGTGTAAACTTAAGTGAAGAAGTTTAGCTGATACTGGGTTTTCCAGTGTCATTCCAAAGAGCAGGTGTCTATCTACAACAGTGTTTGCTAGCGAGGTACTTAGGGTAATATTTACTAACTAAGAGAGCAGTGGAGAGAGAAAGCAACAAAATGTTTTTGTTACTCTGGAATTCGTCCCCTGCCAGCAGGGGAGGGTGATGGGCTTGGAGAGAGCAGGGAGGCTGCAGCTTGTTTTCTTTCCCTTACAAACTTTCTTTCTTCAGCTCATCCCAGAGAACAAGTGAGATCTTTTATTCTGATTGTAATGAGTAGATCCTTTGCTAATTAGCTGTAGTGGAAAGCAGATGATGATATTTACCTGATATCATCTTACTGCGACTTCACTGAAGGCTGTATTGAACTGAAGTGCATACGATTTATATATTGCAGTGATGCCTTGGAAGTTTATTGCTAGTAATTTTCCTTTTTACGTAGACTTCTGTTTAAAAAAAATCAGTTGCAAAAGTATTGGAAGTAAAACCAGAATGTGTGTATTTATCCGTGCTCTATGAAAAGCATCTTTGGGATCTGGATTTTCAAGCTTTAGGGATTCTGCTGTCTTTTAATGCTTATTTAGTGATTCAACAGAACTCAGTTCTCTCCCTGCTCCTGAAAACAATTTTGAAGTACCGGCTCACTCTTGTTCAGCTGGAGGAGAAGCAATTGATGTACTGCATATCTTGTGTACTACCAGATACTGACTGTATGAGCGAATTATTTGAAACTTTACAATTATTTTAGGAGATTGTATTGCTTACAATTAACTTCATTCCCTCTATAAGAAATGTGAAAAAGTAATAGATATCTGCTGAAGATACTGGTTAAAATTTGACATCAAATTGGTTGCTTAGCATGTAACTGTGACCAATTGATTAATTTGATTAAAGATTAAGGGTACCATGCAGACATGTACCCTGAGTGGACCTCTGGAAACTATTGTAATGTTGACTAACACAAGAGCAGCATAGGAATGTTTTGCTCTCAATTAGTTCATGTAATTGGCTCGTGTCGGAGGAATACTGTAAACCAGACTTGCAACGTGACACCTGTGAATGAGTAGGTCTACCTTCCCTCTTGGACACAAGCTGAGGTCTAACAATGTAACTGGAAAGCTTACTTGTGAGCTAAAAGGAGTGTAAATTAGATTTCCTAATGCAGATCCCACCTAGCTCTTATTGTAAAATTTATATAAACTTACCTGTTTCTCTGGAAAAATAAAATGAAGAATAATAGCCTCTTTTTTTAAAGAGAAGCTATTTGGTGAATGCAAAAAGAAAAAATCTGGTTTAAAAAACCAGTGCAAACTGTTAGTTACACAGTTATTCTTGGCATGAGCTTGATTTCACTTTTGTATTTATGAAAAACAAAGGAACAAAAAGCCCTGTGTGGTATGAAGATGTGCAGGCTGAGTGTGGCTGCATGTTGTCCAAAGTGCTTACAAAGAAATATGAGTGTATTTTTAAGATAATGCGTATGTAATCATGCATAACACATAATAATGTGATCAGCATTGTGCACTTAATTCAGCAGTTTTCAGTGCTCGGTAGAAAATGAGCAGGTTTATACCTATAGGTAGTTATAAAATAAACCTGCAAAGCTACCAGTGTACCTAACTTTAGTTTGAATAGGAACAAAGGCAAACCAAAAGTAAATGAAAAGTTAGTTTACTCTCTTACATAGTTGCCATGTCTTTAATTTGATATTTGGAATGGTGGTAATTACACTTCTCAGGTGCATGCTGTAGGAAGAGGATGCTCCCAAAGATTTCAAGAACAGCATTTCTTTCTGTTAAAGTCTCGCCAAACCTACTATGAACATTAGGAGGGCAAAGCTGCTTTGGAAGCAGGCTCCTTACAAAAGGAGGATAAAAAATGAGAGACTACTAACAAACGTGAAACATGCTGTTAGATTTTGGGACCTTTCAAAGAAGTGCGTTTTGAGATAAATGTGCAATAAAGCCTGTGTTTAATCTAGGAAGAGGAGCAGTATTCTACTGGTAAAAAGCAGAAAGAAAATAAATTGCGTCATCTATAACCTTTGCAATCATAGGCACAGTGAACAGAACATCAAAACCAAATGTAAGGAAAACAAGCCTCTGTATTCAATTTACCTAGTGATATCCAGCCTTACAAAAAGCTTTCAGTACATTCACTCTTCTAGCTACAGTGTGAAACCATCAGTACTGAGCTCAGCCTTCCATGGGTGAATACATCCTGGGGAAAAAATGGCTTAAAGCTAGATCCAAGGTCTGCCAAAGTGACTGGAAATAGTCCGAAAGACTTCAGGGGCTGTAGGTCAGGCTCTTAAACATGGAAATGAAACTTTGATTGCTTTGGGTGAGCAATATTTCTGTTAATTATCCAGCAAAATAGATCTGATTATTTGGAACAGCAAATAGTCGTTCGGTTTCTGACAGAACACAATGTGTGTTTAAGCATATCAAATGTGTTTGGAGTTAGTGAAGGAAGAATCTCAAGATGTTTAGGTTTGGTTTGGATACACATCCAAAATCTGCATGCTTAGCTGAAGCTCTTCAGTCTGCAGCAAGGATTTGCTGAGAAATGAGCAATCTTGCTAGGATTTTCCAGTGCCAGAGAGCCAAAAGTGCCTGAGCAGCCTGGCTGTTGGTAAGAGGAATGAGGAATTGATGGACAGGGACAGAGGCTTTTTTGAACACATGTCTTCAAAAAACAGTTCAGATTTCCCAAGTGCTTGTGTAAAGATACTCAGATGCACAGCTTCTTACTTTCATGTACAAGGGCTGTATGAGGACATTGTCCACCTCTGGGGCATTGTCCTCCATTTCTCGTGCAGGCATAGCTCTCTTGTGCCCTAAAGTTTATGGGGGGCTTTGGCGGCAACACTGAAACTTCCCTGATCAGGGTCTGGAGCACCTCCTATATGAAGACAGGCTGAGAAAGTTGGGGCTGTTCAGCCTGGAGAAGAGAAGGCTGCATGGAGACTTCATGGCAGCCTTCCAGTATCTGAAGGGGACCTACAGGGATGCTGAAGAGAGACTCTTCATTAGGGACTGTAGTTATAGGACAAAGGGTGATGGGTTTAAACTTAAACAGAGTAAATTTAGGTTAGATATTAGGGAGAAGTTCTTCCTTGTGAGGGTGGTGAGGCACAGGTTGCCCCGAGAAGCTATGGCTGCCCCGCTCCTGGCAGTGTTCAGGGGCTTGAAGCAACCTGGTCTAGTGGAAGGTGTCCCTGCCTGTGTCAGGGGGTTGGAACTGGATGAACTTTAAGGTCCCTTCCAACCCAAACCATTCTGTGATTAGTTTGGAGTAAACTCTGAAAACCTCCACAGTTTTCTGTTAGGGGTGTGCGTGTGCATGGGGGGCATGGCAGGGTGATGTTGAGGAATGATATCTGGAATTTTCTTTACTTTTCAATCCTGTCCAGATGAGGGTCTCCTCTGATCTTCATAGCTCAGTTTGTTCTCCGTACTGAGTACCTCAGAGCATGAGAACCACTGATGTTCTTCCCTTACTAAAGTTAGGAAGCTGCAGTTGTGCATCCAAGAGAATCTGACTATGGCTGGACATGGTGAAAGCCAGCAGGTATGAAACACTGATATAGAGACAAAAATTCCCATGTTATGCTTGCTTGTTTTTTCTTCGAAAAAAAATCGTGAGATAGCATGGCTTGTACTATTTCTGATGACAAAATCTCTGAATTCCAATTTTCACTGGGATAAAACTGACCCAATGGAGAAACTGATATACCTTAACTCCTAGATGGTGGCTGAAATTGGTTTTGATCGTGTGTACTCTTGCTGAATTTGTCACTTGGAGCTGATATGATGAGTCTGACAATTCATGGAGTGCTGTCCCTGTACTGATGAAATCTGTACCTGATTTATAGAAATTTTGCTCTTGAAAGCATTCCTTTCTTAAACAGAAACCACACAAATTAGTTTTATTTAATAGCTAATTACAGTATAAGTAGGTAAACATGTATCTAACCATGGATTAACCTGAGCAAATCAAACGAAGAACTGATTTCTTGATTCCTTTTGAAAAAGACCATAAAAAGCATCATTCTGAAGACAGCTGTCATCTTTTATTGGCCTGGGTGCGTGTGTGGTTTTTTGTTTGTTTTTGAAGGGGAGGAGTAGAAGTCGTCTTTGGCAAGGTTTCCTTGTCGAAGAATCTCTGATTATGAATGTTGTGCTTTAGCAATGCTCTGTGCCTGGTCCTATGCCAGAATGTAGCAGGATGGAGGGTGTTCTCAGTGGTGGTGCGCTTTTTGCCACTAGCAATAGTTTTTCCTAATAGGGTGAGTTTGAGACTCATAACCAAGAAGGGAATAACAAGAAAGGAAGTTTCAGGGCAATTTTCTTGTTTTGCTTGTTTAAAAAGGGAAACGGAGACAAAGGAGAGAGTTAATATAAAATCCTGCTCTCCACTTAGCCTAAAAGATGACCTGCAGTTTTTGGAATTACAGTATGTTCAATGATATGTCACTGAAATAATGTAATGCCACAGACATTAGGCCATAATGACCTAAAAAAGTATGTGTTTAGTAGTTTGCAGCTGGAGTCAAGGAAGAAGCAAAACTGCTTGAAGTGAGCCAGACCCACACATTCTGAAAACCATTATTGCATTTAGAGCACTGGCTAGGAAAAATACTCATAGCGAACAGTTTGCCTTTGGTTTAGATTAAATGTCACATGATTACTGGCTTACAATGGTGCAAGAAGAGCATTTGCAGAGGATTTCTGATTTTTTTCTTTAATGTCACTATCAACTGTGATCTGAAAGACCGTAACTGTGGACCAAATCAGCAGTGGTCTGGAATTTTAAGGGATGGAGGTTTTGGTTGGGGTTTTGGTGGTTTTGGGGAGTTTTTTAATAGCAAAGAGAAAGGACTTGTGAGAAATGAGAGCTGATATGGACTATGCAGAACAGATAAAGGATCTTCTGAGTGTTTAGAAACACCTTCTGATGATCAGAAGGTCCAAATAAGCAAGATGTCTAGCTATGTGCTTGACAGCTCATGTAATTAGGGACTAACATAGGAATAGCTCAACTTCCAAGAGACTAATGAGGCCTTACAATTTTATAGTTAATCTTGCCTGTGCACCTACTAGTATAGAGTCCTCATGGTGCAAAGAGCAACTTGAAGAGGTAAAGTTCATACCAGTGTAGTTTTCATACTGCCTGCCTTAGCAATGGCTGAAGGCATGGACTTCAGATGCCTTATTTGCAATTCCTATATTCTAGCAGCCAAATAATTTTCCTAAGAGGGCATGTACCTCTTTTGGTGTCTAATTTGCCAGTGTTTGGCATGATGGATCAAGGGTTTAATACCAGAGCTGCTTCTAGAGTGATTTGGTTTTTGATCTATGTGTGTTACCTTCCTCAAAGAAGCTTTAATTTGTACCCAGCAGGTGAAAACCTCATATATTGAACTGCAGTACTCAATTTTTTCAAAGTTCTGTTTAGAAAAAACAACCCCTATCCACAAGAATAAAAAACTATTATAGACCTAATCAAAATGTGTATTAGCCACTACTAAATTGGTACATAGCTGGTTTTGGTTGCTTTTTCTTCTCCTAAATAACAAAGGATAATAGTTATGAATTTATTCTTATAAAGCATCCCATAGAACAGTATCAGAGGGTGCTTGACAAAATAAACAATGATTTTGTTAGCGTGGCGCAAGTAAATAAATTGTACAACAGTTCTTTAAAAGGAATTGGAAAAGCGCATTGTAACACATCAGACAGGCAAAGCCTGCAGGTGGACTGCCTGGCTTCCTGCGTATGCAATGTTACAGCAAGCAAAACACCAGAAATACTCAATGCAAATACTCATCAAAATGTAGAAACAAAAGAAAATTGTACCAGTGGTGCCAACTCGTTCCCCACTTGTTTTTCTTGAACATCTGAATACAAGCACATATTAGAAACTAATGTTATCAGGATGGACTGTTAGCCCAGACTATGCTGGGTTTGTTATATATTGGGTAAAATACTGGGCAGTGTAAGTGGGGTTGGTTACCAACTCTCTTGACAGATCTAAGGCAATTAGACAGGCTTTGTGTTGATCTGATTTCACTGTTACAGTGAGGTCTACCTTTTGCTTCCTGAAAAAATGCAGGTTTGTCTGTTTTCAAGGCTTCTCTTTTTATCCATGTCATTTTTGACTCTGAGTTTCATGGCTTTACCATACTTTTTGATTAAATGTACATACCAAATATTTTGGTGGAATTTTAAAAAGCTTTAGTAAGTTTTAATAAATCTTTAACTTTACAATTCTACTAAACTTGCCTTAGGAAACACTCTTGAAGTATTGTTATGCAGTAAATGGATTAATTGCCTGTCAGTTCATCTGATGGTTTATTTCTGTACTTGCTTGTAAATGAAACCAACAATCAAATGCTCTTGACTTCCTTTGTGACAGTTACTAATCTCCTAATGACAAATTTGGGGTATTTCAAAGCACTTACCATTACCTTGCTCCACAAGGGAGTATGAATCTTAGCTTGAGGATTCCCTGAAGAATCTGCATTTTACAGAACCTATCAGTTTGTTCCGGTGACATTGGTTGAGCTAGTACTACTGCATCTATTCCTGTAAATCTGCTCTTTTTTAATATATAAAATCAGACTCATGAGCAGTTATCTCAAAAGTGAAGGAGAGATGGAGAATTAAGTAGAAAAGTGGCTCTGCTGTAGCTAAAAAATACCCACTTTGACCTTGTTTTTTCTTTTGCCTGGAATGTTGATGCTGTGGGGCTTGGGTGTTCTTGAACACAAAGTGGTTTATTTCTTCCACAGTAGTCTGATCTCCGTATGTTAAGCAATTCCATGGATAGCCTGCTCCAGAACATCTTTGCTTAATAAGAAACTCAAAGATAAGCCTTGTGATAATTGATAAGCCATTTGCAGGACTCTAGTTCATCAGATAAGGCAATTAATGGTTTCACATTGCCTAAAAAGTGTCAGTGTTGGGCTGAGTCACTACAAGATGTAGGATGAGGAATTTTTTTGTGATGTAGTTTGAATGCAGTACAGATTTACATCCAAGCATGTTTGTTTTCTGCAATACTTACTTTGGCTCTTCAGGAATTTTTATTCGTTTTGAATTCTCAACTGGAAGTTGAGCGTTTGTGTTACAAAGAACTGATGTTTTATTCACTCAGGTTTTGCGTAGCAGGAGCCATCATTTATTCTCTCGTTTCCCTCTTACATATGCTCATAAATGGGCTTTACTGTTGGAAAGGTATTTCACTTTTTTTCTGAGCATCATGAAGTCAAGCTATTCTATAACTAGATTACAAAGAAGGAAAAAATCTTTCAGGATTTATTCCAAGTTTTTTAGGATTTTTTTATTTAGTTGAAAGGTTTTTGGTTGGTTGGAAATCCAGTTGTCATTTTTTGTATGGTATAAAAGTTCAAGAGATAATAAAAACAGTAACATAGCATGACTTACATATGCAGAGCTCTTCACACTAGTACTGAGATCTTTACTCTGCTTCGAACACAGGCAGGTTGAAGTGTTGAATCTTCAAGGCAGTGTTTGTTACAAGAACTGGGCCTTTTTTAGTATTTCAAAGCATGTATCAGTTGAACTGAGTAACTATGAAATGATAGGTTTGATGGAGAGTTTGCCTTGCAATAGTATTTATAAGAAAGGTCTCTTCTAATGAAGCAATGAAGTCACTAAGAGTGATATCTTTAAAAATTTGGGTCAGTAGGTTTGTTGGTATTGGCTTTGTGTAGGCAAGATGCCATCACAGACATGTAGGCTTTGGACTGTAAGAGAGACCCTGACAGTGCTGACCTCCACTGATGTAAGCTGTGGTGGAGCTGCAGACTTAGTTCTCCACTTGGAAGTTCAATGAGCAGCAGGAGACAAAAGGTTACTTTCAGAGTCTTTTTTTTTTCTCTCTTTGTGTTGTTCCAATCGCAGTTGGGATTTTAAAACGCTTTGGTGCCTGGAATTGAACTTCCATGTCCCAAATGACCATTCAGAACAAGTGGTCTGTAGCAGGTCCCTATCACCTAAGGAGATGAATGCTCATTGCTGTTCTCTCTCCATCCAGTCTTTCCATCTTTTGAGAAGTGTTCCTTAATGTTTCATACTTGTTTGGATGAATTAGCTTTTTACATTGAATAAAACTGTCAGTTGTAAAACTTTTTACTGGTTTTTGGTCTAATTGATTTTCAAGAAGTCTGAACAATTGGTACACAGATTCCTTACTTACAGTGAAGCGAGGATAAGAGAGGAGATAACATCCTAACTGAACTGAGGTATGAATTCCGATGGTATTGCTGTTGAAAAGCAGGCATGTTTTTAACCTATTTCTCTCCATTCATAAGGGTAAGAGCTTGCCTGATCTAGCAGGCATTGTGATACGCTGGGAATTCTAAAAACCAGTGTGCAAATATTATTTTGTTCAAATATTGAGTAAATTTTGCCTTAAGATATATCATACCATACTGTGAAGAGATTCTCTGGGTATAAAATAATGTGCCATGCTTAGTTACTCTAGCCACTTTAAATGTATGTCTCTGAGAGTAAAAAATTCCTTCTATGATGTTGTGCATGAAAGTTGAGGATTAAGCACATGAAACTTGTCATTTGCAATGGGGAAGTTGATGCCAACTGCACAAGCTGCTTCTCCGCCAGTGTAAAGAAGTGTAGCCTGTGTTCAGAGAGTAGATCAGGATATTAGCATACATCTTAAGGAGTTAATTGCAGTGAGCTCATAGCATGTCAAACTACAATCTTGAAAGTGTCAGAGGAAGATTAACATTCATATGCGCATATGATTTAAAGAGATGGGAACAAATCCTCTACTGATATAAGCCAGCGTCACTGGTGTAGCCAGCATTCAATTTGCTGCACAAGGCAATGTCGGAAGCTACTAGGAAGAGCTGTTTAAAGCTTATCAGAGCTAGAGCCTACTAGGGTATGTCTAACTGAGTGTTAAAGATCCTTCATGGTTCGGCATTGAAAGTACAGGTGTAAATAATGACTTATTTTAATAAACACTCTACTTCTGAGAGAATCCTTTTAAATTATTTGGAACCTCCTACAGAAACAGACAACTGAAAGGTGGCAGAATCTGGTATGTACTTAGTGATTTGAAAATGCAGTTCAAAAGGTAATACTCAATTGTGATATCTTTATCTCCAATCATACTGTGTAGAATGTAATATAATACAGTTTCATTCATCTTAAATGATGCATATGAAGTCATTTGCACTATGTTGAGGGCACTAAGCTTCCTAGTACAGCGGGTGGAAGAGGAGACAAAAAGGAGTGCAGGGAGGAGTGAGATGTTGATGTTACTAAATATGTCTCTAGATCTGTCAGGTCCAGACAGGTCACTGGGAAATCTGGAGACAGTTCTTTTTAGCTGGTGATTAGGGCTGAATCAGCTGACAGACAGAAGTGTAAACACTGGTTCTTAACTCTTCACAGAGTTGAAATGTATTTACTGTACTCACTGACAACTTAATTGGAGAGAAAATAGTAAGAAAAAATGCCAAAGTACCATCTTATTTAAATTAGTAATTTGTAGCAGCCACTCTTGGGCAATCCCGGTTTGAGGTCCTTGTGACAAAGCTTGATGTTATTAGTGTCCTGTTACATCACTATGTAGTGACTATGTAGTGACTTGTCGTAAATGGCTGCTCCATCTTCCTCTTCCTTCCCCTGGAAATAAGGGAGGCATTACCTGAGCCACAGCTCTTTCCCAAAGCTCCCTGAGGGCTCCTGTGCACCACCTCTTACACAAGGCTGAGCCAAGAACACTCAGCTTCACCCTGCGGCAGAAGAGCTGTAGCTTTGAACCTTCATAATCTTCATTAAGATAACTCCTTCTGTTTTAATCAAATGCCTTACAAGAATTTTGTTCAGCCTGTGAGTATGTAAAAATCTCAACAGCTCTCTGAAGTGCACATTTCTAATTAACAGTGGGATCATCTCCTTCGTGCTTGGTTTTCCCTTCATGAATAGACAATTCCTGATATCACTGAGTGCTATAGGCAGTGATTATTCACTGTAAGTTCTGCTGCTTTCTTTCAGTCTCTCAGATCAATTGATACAGATGGTTCATAGGAGCACTGTTGTCACTGTTTAATCCGCAGCATATACTTTGCAGGAAGGTAGCAGAAAAGTGCACAAGCCAACTTCAAAAGACTGTCACTTGAAGAAAGAATCAGCAGTCTTTATAGCAATTAGTGACAATAGAGGCATGCACCTGCGGTGAGGAACTTGGACTCAAAGAAGCTCATCCGAAAAACCTTTAAGCACTGTGGATTCCTCTTCTTAGATTTGAAGAACTGACAGAAATGACCTGTTCACCTCTGAACTAGTGACCTACAGGTGGGAAGAAGTATTGTTAGAGGCATGTAAGCAGAATGTAAGGCTATGTTGTTTTGATGTTTAAGCTATCCATTTCATCTTGGTGCAAAGAATAACAAAGAGGCAGTCTGGCTGATGAAGGGCAAAACTGCACTTGAGTTAACTCAGCTAGAAAGGTAACTTTTGCAAATATTTCTACAGCCTACATGGTGAAGATGTGTTAATTCATTTGTATTTAAAACCAAAGTCAAGGATTTTAAGACTCTTCCTGTCCTTAACTATATACACATTCTGTAGTCTCTAAACCTTTTTAACCTTGTTAACTAAGGCAGTTTCATTTTAAAAATTAATGATAGAGAGCTCTTTGTCATTGACTTCAGTGGCAGGAGTTTTAGACTTGATACTGTTCAAGAACCTTGGTCCTTGTGATTCCCCATTTCCTTCACTAGAGGAGAAACAAACACTTTGTGGATTGTGTTACTAGGGCACAGAGCAAACTGGGACCAAGGAAAGCCCATGGCAGTGAAGCACTCTGCAGAACAGTTCATTCAGGAGCTGTGTTGCTCATTAGGAAACTAATGACAGCCAAAAGCCAATGAAGTTGTAAGCCGTCTTCTGGTAGGAGCTGGGAGAAGTCAGCTGCTTCAATATGGTATGTTCATGCTGGATGTGATTATTCCAGGTGGCATAGAAGAAGTACAGCAGGACTGTGTTGCCAAAGGTCAAAGTAAGAACCATCACTTTCTTCAAGTGCTTAAGATTGGCAGAAATCTCCAAAGTGATCCCCATTGTAAGAATTTAAACTGGGTAGAAGGAAGATGTATGATTAAGGGGAATTTGGCTGCTGAAAATTCACACTTAATCATAGCCAAATTCCCCTTAGTCATACATCTTCCTTCTACCCAATTTAAAATTTTGCAATGGGGACCACTTAAGAGATTTCTACAAATCTTAACCATAAAAATAAAACACTTGGTTAAATAATGTGAAGAGTTATTCTGTATATGCTATTTAACATGCGGTGGTTGCTATTACAGTTTTTGTTCACTCATAAAGAAATTGATGGGAATGCTCTCATGTTTTTATTATTAATCTTTCAAAAAGAAGGAGCAGATATATCCTTTCCCAATAGCCTGCCCCTTCTCTGCTGCCTGTTCCAAATAAAAAGTACAATTCTCTAAGATATCTTCTGCTATGAGTAGAGTAGCCAAATACATTTAACATCAAATAAGGCCCAGTCAAAGCAAAATTGTTCATAGCATGTGCTTATATACCTGGGGAGACAAACATGATGAACACTGTGAATATGCTGTACACATTGCTTGATGCAGTACTAGTGGATGCATATAAGTCTGATCAGTGTCTGTAAAAGAACTGCGTAAACGAGAGTAGTCACTTGAAGTGCAGTTGAAATGTTAAACAGAATGGCTAATCATTGATTCCCCATACTCTTACTCATACCACATTTCTCACGATTAGCAAGCAAAACATTCCAAGCATGACAGAAGAATATTTATCTAATGCTCAACAAGTCTTACCTAGAATATACTTTCAGTATCCAGTATCCTTTAGAATTGTAAACCCACAATATCTAGCACAAGACATACAGTATTTTCCAGCAAGGAAGCCTATGTAGTTTTCAGGTGACAACTCAACTAAGGGTTGGAAGGGATAAAAGGCCAACAAATGGATATGTGTATTAGTGAGTAAAAGTCAATCTTATTAAAGCCTTAGCTGCCAGTTGCTGCTTAGAAATCAAGTCCCAAACTGAATTAAAATGGCAAAAGCATATACAGCACCTGTCTTTCTAAAGACTTACCAAGTTTTCTAGGATACACAAAAAAGTCGCATGAAACTGGAGTAGCCAATTTCAAAATCATTTTAATAATGACTGATCCATTTGAATTTAAGCAGATGAAGGATAAGCTGAAGCAGGGATCAACTGAAAAGGCCATGTGCTGAGTCCTTTCATTATCTACGTGACTAGAAAGTACCATACTTTATCATCTGTTCTCTCTTTTTGCTATCTCCCTCTTTAATTTTCCTAAATGGCTGGTGCACTGCTGTTGAGATAAGGTATTTAATATGGGAAAGGATTTAGATGTTCCTACAAGACCAGCCTAGGCTCCTTTTTTTTAAAATGTCATCTTGATTTGTGCTTTTTTTTCTTCTAAGTAATAGGCATAGGGATTATGAAATGAATCTGGAAGCTAAATTCCACTAACAAAATCCTTGTATCCACTGGTAACATAAATAACAATTGGTTCATAGTACTATAATCCCAGATAGTAACCATCATGAGAAGGTACAGAGGTGAACCTCATCTTAGGTGAATTACTTTTAAAATAAAAGTTTCAGAAGCCATAGGGCTGCATTTATTTCACTTGAAATAAAATTGTCAAACTTATTGTGGTTTTTTGAAAAAGCAAAGGAAAACATTCTGCAATGTAATAATTGCCTGTGATAGATATATACGTGCTACTTCCATGCCTTAAAACTCATCCTGGAGCCATCCCATTGACTTTCTCAATCAAGTATTGCAGTTGAGTTTCTACCCCAGGAGTGTAATTTAAGGAAGTAGTCCTAATAGTAAGTCATATTCTGTCATCTTTACAAATGCTGAGTAGCATCTTCCTCATGATCGCACATTGAATTGGTCTGTAGGATTTCTTGCCTCATTCAATGCATTCCCTTGACTTTTCCCTGGGCAGGAGACAGCAATTTCATTATCTATTTCAGGTTCACACTTTACAACTCCTTAGTTTGTTGCTGTAGAATATGTTTTCCTACAACTTTTTGCTTTACTAATGGTGAGGAACATTCTGGCGTTACCAGTGTAAGCCTGTGGGAAGTGCCAAAGTACCCAGCCAAACTGAGAGCAGTGTAGGCTATGCCAAGCCAATTGCTACATGGATTCTCACATCTGCATTGTGCAACGCTAAAGCTATGAGCAAGGGACTCCAGAGCAAGGTTCCACTGAGCATCCCAGTGCTGTACTGTACAGCGGTAAGAGGCT
>JANHGB010030560.1:0-12771 GCA_026283785.1 Coracopsis vasa
CGGTATAGACATTCATGGGGTTTGGGGTTTTTTTGTTTGTTTTATCATTGTGGATGTCATTTTATAGCACAAACGTTTTAATATGCTGCCTCCTTGTGGCTTTTTGTTATTATGTTTTCTATTTAGGACTGCATGAGGAAGATCCTATTTGTTGTGATCAGAAAGGAACTCAGTGCTTTCATGCATTCACTTTTTTAATGTGAGTAAGGAACACAGGTTATTTCAGAGGCTGAACCATTGCTAAGTCTTGAATATATGCTGTGCACATACCTAGAGGAATCAGACTGATTCCATTTTCTGAAAATGGCCTCTCAAGAGACAGTTAAGAAAATAAACATCTATCTCCTGGAGTTGTATATTAAATCCAGAGTTCATTGTGTTGAAGATTAATATTACTGTTTCTTCAGTGTGCTATTAATCTTTTGTAATGTGTCATCTCCTCAGACCGTGTGCTCGCAGAAAACAGAATTACTTTGTTCTTGTCAGGGCTTGTTTTCTGCTTAAATTTGTATAGTCATACTTCAAACATAACTCAGCTTAGAAAAGACCATTAGTCAGAAAAATTAACTGTTTTATTATTTGGATAGACCCTGAGGTCTGTCTATGCCTCATGTCAAAAGAATCCTGCATATAACAGATGAGAAGCCTTTTGTCTCTTCTTCCTCTTTTGCACAGACAATCCATGGCTGATCAGAACAAGCTGTAGGATCTGCTTCTAGGACAGCATGCGTTGTAAAATCAGGAGAGCACAGCAGTTCTTCATGCTAGTATGCTGCAGAACAGCAGCACAAGGCTGTATGTTTCCAGCGTGTTCTTGTCCAGACTGAGCACAGGCGAAAAAGGCACTGCAGAGAGTAAGTCTGGGGAAGAGGAGAACATGTAATCATAGAGTGTGAGGGAAGGAAAATCAATGCAAGAAGGACAAGCTGATAGAAAACAGGATTTACAAGGTGAAGAGATAGGAGCACCGTATTTCTGTATTTAGAGAAATGTCACATTCTTTCCCGAAAGATGTTGGCAGAGCCCAGCTGTGGGGCTGGACCATCTTATGAACTAACTGGAAGTTTATCTCATATAACCTTGCAGCATTATGACCTTTAATTAGTTAACAAAGTTAGGTGGTTAAATGTGGCACGTGGCTGGGACAAGTTTGCTTCCCTTATGATAGCAAGGGCTGCATATGCATAGCCACAGAATGTCCTCTGAAAAGTTGCGTTCAGTTGCAGTCTAGAATTTATCAGGAATGTGGCACACCTCATGACAGCTAAGGGCCTACCTAGGTCTTTACTTACTGACTTCTGCTGTCCCCAGAGCAGCTGTTCCTTTTGTGTAGTGGAAAGAGGCTGTCTTGTGTCAGAGCAGAAGAAAAGTGCAGCGTGTATCACTGAGTTCTGTGCTCACTGTCAGGTATTTCCCAGTGTCCTGGCAAGCTGGTAGAGAAGGAGGAGGGAGTGAAGTTTATTAATAAACAGCCCACTGAGGGAGAGCTCATGGCAAACAACACAATCCCGAGCCAGGAAAAAGGAGACACCTCCATTCTTCCACCACTCCTTTTCCCACCCTTCTCAGGCATTCGATGTTGGCTCCGTGAGAGGACAGCTGCTCAGGACCAAGGCAGTGACAGTCACAGACTGTTAAGTAACACGTGTAGTCAAGGGACCATATTAGCAAGCAACCAGCCTGATAGTGGAGGTGTAAGAGCCCACGTTTGTGTGCCTGACAGCTCATTTTATAAGCAGTTACTGCTGAACATTGGTACCTAGACA
Organism: Coracopsis vasa; assembly: GCA_026283785.1. Classification (NCBI taxonomy): domain Eukaryota; kingdom Metazoa; phylum Chordata; class Aves; order Psittaciformes; family Psittacidae; genus Coracopsis; species Coracopsis vasa. The sequence goes on from JANHGB010030560.1 coordinate 1,767, forward strand.
GAAGTCAAACCCTTAGTAGGGAAGGAGAAGAGAGTATTCCCAAGCACACATCTCCATCATGTTACAAGAAGACATCAACTTAAACACCATATAAAACTCTTGCTGTGTCCTGTGCCCTGGAGAGAAGGTAAGTACCAGAGCAAGCAGCAAGATTTCAGCTCCAGGACTTATGGCAGGAGTACAGATTCTTATCGTTTCAGTGAAGAAAAAGTAAGTAAATTAAAACATTCATGCCTGCTGATCACTCTCTTGTATAAGTTATTTGGGGGGATTATCCTGGAGCGAAGCAACTGCAAAGATGGGATGTCAATATTAAGTAGACATGGTGATTGATGTTGCTGCAAGTTCTGGCAGCAGTGCCTACTGCCCCATTTTTAGCCTGTGTTCTCTTCTGGTTGGTGTATACATGTGCTTCCCATGGTGACTCTGAATCTCACAGACACTACTTCAAACACACTGTAGTACAGGATTCCCAGCAGCATGCTCTGCTGGATGGATGGATCTGTTGAGAGAGTTTTATGAAATATAAGCAAAAATGGTAGGCGCTTCACAAACTGCTGCAAGAAGCTGGTGATGATCTGTGCTACTGTTACTTGCAAAATGACAGAGGATGTTATGGGCAAAGAGCATCACTCTTATGGTGTCACAGAAACTGAATTGTGCCTGGAATGAGACTAATTGAACCGAGTTCCACAAAACCCCAATGTAAGGCTTAGTAGACACAGGGTCAGATTTGGCACTAGAGTTCTCCCTGGTGCTCCATGTGTCCCTGGAAATTGCCTTCACCTTGGCTGTCACCAGTGTCCTCCTGCTCTGCTGGCCTGTCCTTCCGACCCCAAGTACTCTCCTCCTTTGTGCAATACCTCATTAACCCATCTGTCCTGAACTGTCAGTTTCCTGTTTTAACAGGATTCCCTTCTAGTGGCTCTGCTTGCTGCATGTTTCCTTGTGCCCCAATGTTTGTTTTCTGAGACTTGTAGGTGATGTCTCTCTTTCTCAGTGCCCTGAAGCAGGATTCGTGAACCTCAGGAGCTTGGCGTGTTCTCAGAATGCTTACTTGGTTACGTTCCTCAGGCAAAATGGGCATCTGAACATCTACTCCCTGGTCTGAGCTAGAAATCTAGCATGAGCTGAGAGCATGGCTATTCTGCTGTTCACCTGTGAGTGCTCCTGGGCAGACACAGAGAATTAAATTCCAAGTGCCTCTGACACTTAAAAATTCATGAAATGCAGGCACTGGTATAGAAGGGGTAAGAGCTATGCAATAGTTTTACAATCACAAGTTTGGGTTTAACTCCTGTTCCTGCTACAGGTTCCTTTGGCATTGCTGAGGGATACAGCTGTTATATTTTTTTTCCCTTTGTGTAGGGAATTCCTGTTAGAAGGGCTGGCTGACAGCTCAGCTGGAGCAGAGCAGGTTTCCCTGGGATGCAGCTGTGGGCTGCCATTTCACTTCACGGGAAGTGCGTAAATGCTGAATTCCCATTTTGTTTCTGTTCTCCAGAGTCTCTGGCGTACTCAAATATTGATGCTCACATTGCAGTCTTACGTTTTTATTCCTTTTTCTCTGGAACAAAGCTAGTTCAAAAGGTGCCTGCTCCCCCTACTCCAGATACTCATTCCCACTTTTGATCACACTTAAATACTGAGAGGGGTTTAAGAGGTTTTTTTAACTGAGATTTTTTCACGGGTCTGGTTTTGCATGAGGTTGCATCAGCACAAGAAGGAAGTTACGGGGAACAAGCTTTGGGTGGGAACAAAAAAGCTTCTTAAACCAGTTTTACCACCAGTGAAGATGTATGTGCAATTACTTCTTAAGTAATTGAATCCAGTATATCTACCAATATACTAGTTTGTGGTCAAGGGTCCCAAGAAGGTAAACAACTTCAAAAGTTGGCTGTGTACTGTTACATGCCTTCATGGAAAGTTGATGAAAAGAGTAATTCCTCCCACAGTTACTGCCATGAAATTCCAATTATTGTTTCCTACCAGGAGGTTAATTCTAGTTGCAGATTAACAATTTGGAATGGAAGGCTTTATGTTACTTCCCACACTTGTTTTTAATAGTTGTCCCCACAGCACACATTAACTGGACTTCCACTTGTTACTGGTCATTCTGTGAATATGTCTGATACTCTAATACCATGCCCTTTCTCAGATGCTTGACTTCTGGCTGGCAACAGAGAAGAATCAATAGCTCTCAAGTTGGTTTCTTTAAACTCAAACAGTATTACAGTATAAAGCCATGACAATTTGGAAAATTACAAAGTGCCCTTAATAATTAAAAAAACCTCAAAGCAACACAGCTTTTTCTTTTGGGACCACCTACCTAAGGGTGATGGCAACAAGAAAAGATGCCTGAACGCACAAACTTACAGCCCCCCCACCACCACCAGACTGCACTGTCTTAATCTAATCTTACTGAAAATTTACTCTAAACAGGAGTTTGAATACAGCAGAGCACCTTCATACGTAATAAAATAGGGACTGGTAGTATGCAGGACCATGGCTTCTGTTTACAGGCTTTATTTCTGGTCCTCTGGTTGCCCTTGGGGCTGCCTGTGGACTACAGTGTAGACACGTGCATTTGTATCTCTGATGTGGCAATTTCCATTTCCATGCTTTCAGTGCTATTCTTTGTGTTGATAGTTTTTCAGACTGTCTTTCTAGACCCTGGAGAACCTGTGGATTGAAGAATTCTGTGAAAGTTGACCAAAATTACCTTGTAGTTAAAGTCTTAAATATACTCGTCTGTGTTTATATTTAAGAACCTGAGAGTAGTAACTAGTTTCCAGCATCTGAGAGAGACCCAGCTAAGATCTGCCTGCAGGAACTTTCTTCATCTCACCAGGTCCCAACATGACTGAAGACGTTTCTGAATGCTCAGATTTGAGACCTCTGAAATCATCAGCGATACCTGGAAAACTGCATGTCTGTGGCTCATTAGAATGGTAGAATTCTGTGTGCTGAATTCTGTGGTAGTCAGAACATAAAAAAATAATGTTTTCAAAATGCGTACAGCAATAATTATGAAAAATCCCTTCTAAAGAGCAGTAATAGATTTTTTTATTTTATTTTTAATTTTTTAAATTCTGCCCTAACTACTTAGGGTAATGATTAAAATGGGTGAAGAAAGGAGGGAATTTTATTGTGCAATACATTCATCCTTCACTAGAATTGTTAACTGTGGAGTATCATGATGCTCTAAGAAGTGCAAGCATGGCAGGCTGGCCTGCGCTGGCCCTTCATGACAGCTGAAGTGAAGTGCCTCACAAAGCCATCACTGCAGTTTGAAGCAGATCTGTGAGTTCAGTGGCACAGTTCAATTGGTATAAAAAGTGTGTTTCATCAAATGTGATTTTTGTGCTCATATGATTGGACACATACAGGTGTTGCCACATCATTCTATGATCTGGCCCGGGAGGCACTGTTTCAGTCTCCTATTGGGACTAAACCACTTGGTTTAGTTAAATCCTCTTGATGGAGACAGACATGCACAAACTAATTTCAGAGCCTGGATGTAAGAGCACTTTGTCAGGGATCTGAAAGACACAAGTAGGAGGTTTTGCTCTTTTTTCATTCAGGCCAGGAATCTGAGTATGTCTCCTGTGCAATGTCAATGTCATAACCACTGAATGGAGAGTTGAGACAGCCTTTCTCTGTTTTTTCACTGAAAAATAAGCAGGGAAGGATCTAGTTTGTGTTTCCATGCAGCTTTAGGGGAAAAAAAAAAAAATCATCAAAATGTCCCTAACAACAGCAGGAAAGGATTTCTTTCTCTGGGCACCTGAAGGTGCCACAGAGGCTCAGAAGTGCAACGGGGATTAATTAACACAAAGCTGAGGACAGGAAATGTGACACATCTCTCTACTTAAATAGCTGGATCTGTTTAGTAATTTCCGTATGTGAACAGGTACAAATAACAAAGCCCTAAAAATCCTCAGTTGATGCTTTGCTGATCTCTTCTTTGTAATGAGTTTCTCAAGGTTAATACCCTGAGGTACACTAAGAGGCAGCATGGGAGAATACTCACTCTCTCCTCTGTAGTTAAATAGGGGATCTTGGTGTTGAGTCTTGCGACATTCACACCTTCCTGTAAATGCTGTTTCCCAGTTAAGACCAGTTTTTCACACATGACAAGGCACAGCTACTTTGCATCCCACAAGTCTTTTGCTGTCTGCCAAAAGGATGTGAGGGGGATATTGGAGAGGATGGAAGAGCTGGGGGTTGTGTATATGAGCAGTATGCTGGTTTCATTAAAAGGCCTTAGCCGGTCACACGATTCATCTCTGAGAAGAAGTAACTGGCACAAAGATCTAAATGTTCTGATGATGAGAGGAGAAAGCAGTCTAGGGCTTCTGTTGATTGGATCTTTTATCATCTCTGTCAAAATGTGCCTCTGTACTCCCTGCCCTTCTGCTTGGATGCTCACCTCTTCGCTTGCTCCTCTTCCCAAACCCTTTCATCCTCTCCCCCACCAGAAATCCTGAGGTTATTACTACATGGTATTTATCATGTTAAAAGCACAGTGACAACATGTGCCAGTCCTCAAAACAAATAATTTACTTCTGTGTCTGAAACTAATCCCTCCATTGTCCTTATTTTTTAGCTTTTTTAACTTTCTGTGTCTCTCTTTTCTATGAGACCTGTTCCTGGGGCACACTCAGCAGCTGAACAACAGGCAGTATTACTGTGTGTAGTGTTGCCGTGCTTCATTGTTGGATTGGTAGGCTTTTGAAAACATTAGCTAGTTAATCCTTACTTTGTCATTGATGATAGCCGAGCATCGCCTACCTAGTTTTATGGGTGAAAAACTGCCAGTCTATAATTTGCCCAAGGCCACAAAGTCAAGGGATAACAGGGGGTTTTAAGTGCAAGGGTGAGTTCATTCACTGAATTGCAGTGATTACAGTCTGCATATGAAGGGTTTATGGCCAGAATTATGAAGAGAGCTTAGAGAGCCTTATGCTGGCCATATGGCATGTAGCACATCACAGTTTGTGGCATTCGCTCATATTCCAAGCTTTCGTCACAGGAAGCTGTCTGCTTTCTGAGCTGGTGGTGTCCCGAGCTAAGTTCCTGCTGAAAAGCAAGGTTTCCATCTCTCCTGGAACTAAAATTAGGCAGCAGTTCCCAAATCTGAGAAAAGCCACATCACATGATTCTGACGGCAGTACTGGAATGGAGGGCAGTAATAAGGCATGTGCTAATGCCCTGTGAGTTTTGAAGGTCATGCTAGTTAATTATAGTAGCTAAAACCAACTTCTTGCATCTGCCAGCAGTTCAAAGCTAATACATCTGTAAAACATTAGCAGTATATTTTTTTTGTATATCCTATAAAAAAGCAAAATTAAAAAAGAGAAAAACCCACCCAGAGTCCCTCCCAGAAAACCCATATGCCAAAGTTACTGAGGTTTTTTGCCACCAGTACTACCCTACAAAAGCAAAAAGAACTTTATGTTAGGCTCTGATATTTAGATGCCAGATTAGTCTTTCTGAGCTGGTGGACAAATGGAGGGGATTTGAGATGGGGGTGATTGATGGAGAAGATATCATTACAAGGTCCCAGTTTTACAGTGACTTGGTTAAAGCACGCACGCATGCGGAGTCTGAAGCAGAAGAAAAGGTTAGCTGTTCCATATTTGGCAGAAATGACTTTTTTAAAGGTCTTTGGTAATTTGAGTTTTTCAAACTTCCTATTCCAAAGAGCTTGCTTGGTTCCACTGAAATGAATATATCGATAATTTTCAGTTAAATAAACTTTAACTTGAAGATATTCTGTGAGCCCCTGTAGCGAAGGATCAGATCATCCTTGCTATTGGTTTTCCTGACATGAAAAAAATTTCTTTGTGAAGAGGCAAGACAAAGGAAACCAGATAATTGCAGCCTTCTGTTTGTAGATAAAGGCTGACAAAGGTATAAAAGAAGTTGAATTGACCAGCCCAAGATAGCTGAGCCCAAGTACTGCCTGTACTAGGAAATGCTACCAAATTTCATGGGTCCTACTCCAGGTCCCCAAGCAGAAAAAATCTGTATTGCTACAAGGTCATTGCTGTGAGATTCTGTCATTTGGCCATCGTTACAAGAAGCCAGGTTCTGTCTACTGGCCCAAAATGCTTGTTGTAGTCCAGATGCTAATACACTGAAAGTGACTGGCCAAGCAGCTGGTGTCTTCAGTCTGTGAGTTAAGTAAGATTGAAAAGGGGAGTTAGGGGCAGCAAGAACTTTTGTCCTTCATCCTTCTATTAGCATCTGCTTGCAGAGCTCAATGCTGATGTTTTGTTACCTTTCAGAAAAGTGGGCTGCTTAACATAGTCTAGATACATTCTTATAATTAGGAGCCAGTTCTTTCTATTTGCTCGTCTTTCACCTTTCTTCCCACAACATTTCTGCACACATAACATAAAAGAAACCTCTTTGTGTTATGACTACCATCTAATTTGGGGGAGCATGTGTCTTTGGGGGAGTTATGAAAAACATCAAGGCTTACTTATCACTGTTGCCTGTCAAAGAAAATTAAAAGATAATAATGGAAAGGAAACTAAACGAAGTCTGGATTTAAAAGCCAGAGCTTATCGAGGTGTAAGTCACTGTGAGATAATTCACAGCTTCTGTCCAAGCAGAAGGGGCTCAGCGCACGTCTTGTATGGCTGTGGTCAAGTCATCTGAGTTATGGATTTGACCAGAGCTGCTGATTTTCGTACAATAATGTATACTTTGTGTTATGCTCTGTGGCAAGAGTGTGGCAGGATCAGCTGTCCCACCACATGAAAATAACCTCGGAGAAGGCATAAGTCAATTCTCTGACCACTTATCAGAGTACCTGCTCTTTGTTGTCAGCAGTGACAACTGTGATGATGATGATGATGACGAATGTGAGTACAACCTACATAAATGCATACTTATATCTATGGCAAGCATTAATTTTGCTTCACAGCTGCCAGCCAGGCTGTCTACCCTTGGGAGGCAGCTTAGGACAGTTGAACAAGACATGAGATGCTTTTGAGTCATAACTCAGGATAACATTAGAGAAGTTTCTAGATAGATAGGATTTTTTTTTGCAGCTGAGCTGCAGCTTCTCATAAATGTGTTTGGTTTCAGGGAATGAAATAATGGTTATGAAGACATGAAATGGAAGTGTGAGGGAGTGCATTCACATCTTCCATTTCGTCTTTAGGATGTAATTGTCCTCTCCTTTCTCCTTTGCAGTCAAATAATAAAGTGTGAATTTAGTGACGGGTGACAATAAAGAGATAATACAGCCACAGTGTGGGTTTTCTCATCCTCTTCTACAATGCACACCTTCTTTGAATTGTGCTTAACCCCTTGAGGTATGATAAATACTGATAAGCAGAGGAAAGCTCGAAAGTAACACAACCAATTTGGAGGCATAGTAAATAATTAAAAAAAACCCTAAACAAAATAAACAAAACGAACAGCAAACAAACCTCAGGGGAAAAAAAAAAAAAAAAAAACAACAACAAAACCAAAACCAAAAAAATTTTCATTTAGGAAAAAAAAGACAAATTGCAGAAACATAAACTGAACCTAGAAGCCTTTCCAGTGAAAGCACAGGAATCTTTCTCTAAGTTGATTTGAAAGTCTGACTGTTTTTCTTGGTCACATATCCTAAAATTACCATCTGACTGGTAAAAAATTTCTTTTCATCATTGTTTCTATTCCAAATTCAAGAATCTGTGAAAGACTAAGGGATCATACATCTCTAGACAGCTACATTCCAGCATTTCATTTCAGTGACTTTCCTCCAGGCAGCTCAACAAACAACTGGAGGCAGAAATTGCTTACCTCTGAAAAAAAGAGGGAGCAGGTTCATTTTGGAGCCCATGCAAAACTGCCAAAGGTAATTTTGATCATTAACATCTTCTGAGTATACCACATCGGTGATTTCAGTTCCTTTTGCAAAAAAGATTTCTTTTACATTGCTAGGCTAATGCCTCAAGGTGTGTGTATGAATATATCACATGCCAGCAAATGGCAGCCTGCAGGTGAAAAAGCCTCTTAAGCTTAGATGTAAAAGCTGAGGCAGTATCAGAAACCATATCAAATAGATAAAACACATGCTGGAACGCATGGAAAAGTGAGGTTAGAGAATCACTGAGAATGAGTGTTGTAAAGGCTCAGTACAGTAAGAGATGGACCTGGGTGCAGTCCTCTGGCTCTGTTTAGTTATTTGTAAGGAACAAAGATTTCTACTGAATATTAATTGAAATCTGGTAGCAAAATGATGCTGAAGATGCTTGCAGACTTGGGCTAAGAACTTAAGATTTGTAGAGGTCCTGCCACTATCAAGTTGGATCTGAATTCCCATATGCAGTTTTGCCTATCTCCTCCTACCTAAGTATTTCTGCACACCACGGGACCAGTCATTTTCCTGTCTCTGTAACATTGATTTCTAAGTGTTGTCCCCAGACAGGGCCTTCTCTTCAACGCTGAAATACTGTCTATCCAGGAGACTAGCCAGAGTACCTGGATACTATTCAATATTCAAGTGACTTAATGTCCAGAACCTGCAACAGCTTTTCTGGTGTCTGAATTGCCAGGCAAGCCCCTAACTGCCACCCCTCCAAGATGTGCATTTCGGACTCTGTGCTGCAAAGACCTCAGAGAAATGGCTGAGATTCTTCAGTCAGTGTTTTCTCAGCATGTTTGGAGTAAATGCATAAAACCTACTGCTGTATGCCATTCAGTTGTGACACCTAGATATCAAAATAAGTGGGACAGAGAAATTAAGAGCAGAAGTAAAGCCCTCCATGCAACCAAGTAATATCAAACAAGAAAGATAACTCAGTTGGAAATAGCTGGCACTAAGGGCTCATTTATTTAGACTCTCATTTCTAGACTGTCTGGCTTTTGGTGAGATGGGAGCAAGGAAAATCACACCTGCCTGCCAATGGCTGTCATTAAAAGTACTATTAAATTGAGCCATTGGTCTGGAGCTAAGGAGGCACTGAAAACATTCCTGGTAGTCCAAAACAGGCTTAAGAAACTGTCTAGTACCTGGGAAGACAAAGCGGAGCTGGAGGAAGCTGCAGAAAAGTCCTCTCAGGTACTTGAGAGTTTTCTAAAAGCATTTCTGATTATCCACATGGGTTTGAGACACACTGGTACTGGCATAAATAAGGATGCAGCATCACCGTGCATACACAGCACCCTGACTTGCACAGAGAAGAGGTAGCATCTACAGACACACTAAAATAACAACACGTTCTCCTAAGCAGAACGTAAGACCCTGCTGTGCCTGAAAACACAATTTGGAATTTAACCCCCAGATAGTTGTTACTGCAGTGCAGTTGGTTTTAATTACTTGAAGCAAACAAACCCAAAGAAACAGAATAAAACCCACACACAAAAAAACCCACCAAGGACTGGTTTTCCACAATTTGTAACATATGCAGCCATGGTCAATGCCAGTGTTCTTGTGGAAAATAAAGTGTATGAATTTGACAAACCCACATGCAGAGCAGTGAGGTGCATCAGTAGGAGTGATGGGAATTGCTGGGAACTTTCTGTTTGTCTGGGAATGAGCAGTAGCACATGACAGTGCGATCCATCTGCCTGGGTGTTCCCATTTGGGGCAGGGAAAGCCTCCTGACTGCCTTCTCCCCACCCCCGCCTCTGGACCTCTTGGCCACAAAAGCAGGTTCAACTCTTTCAGTAGGATCAGGAGCATGGGTTTTGTTTCATTGTCCTGCTGTGATCAAGTGCAGGCCCCATTCATATGACTGTATCATCCCTTTTCCCACTTCTTGACCCTCCTTTCTGCCGTTCTTGTACCTCACTTTCTCTGCCTCAAGTCCCCTTGAATAAACAACCTGCCCCCAATTACTTTTTCTGGGATGGTCCCACTTTTACTAGATCCATACTCATACTTGGTATTTATGATATCAAGAAGGAATAATAATAATGATAGCAATAACAATAGCAACAATAATAAGGTTAATATGGCATAATAATTGGTATTGTTATCATTATTATTCCCTTAGAGGGCATTATGGATATGGTTGCCTCAGAAGCATCTCCCCAGTACTTCCCTGTGGTTGCATGCGATCTCCAAATTCCCTCTTAAGCCCCTGTGAAACACGGGCATCCCTCTCAGCACTGTCTGTGGCTTTTGTCAGCTCCTCACTCCCTTATCCACTCCTCACTCCCTTATCCGCCTCATCCAGCAATTTCTTATGCCCAGTAGACCACATGCCGGTCTGGTGGCATGACCTTGTGGCAGGACCAAGTCAATGGCTTAGTGATTTGTCCAAAAATGGAATAGAGAGAGCCTGTGTGAGATGGTGGGGTGTCCAGTTAAAGATTACTGATGGTTTTGCTGGCAAATAACCGTGGCACAGTGCTCATAGTTGTGTGTGTGGAGGTGTGGGGGGCCAGGCCTCCTGCCTAAGATGATGAGTTAACTTACTTGCTAAAGGTGGGAGTGAATGACCCACAAATATTGTAAGCCAAACACAAAGATGGAGAGCAACACTGGTTAGGAAATGACTCATAAAGAATATAGTGCTATTTAGGAAGCAAAGAAAGAGTGTGGCACTGTCAAATCTAGAAGCCTGTCCCCAACACAAACTCTGCTGTTTTCAGGCTTCATTACTGGCAATATCTTCATATTTATCTTCATTGGGTGGGGTCTTTTAATTATTTACCATTTCAAAGAGCAAGTGGAACTGCACCTCTTGCTGAGTTGTCAACAAAACATGGAATGGTTTGGGTTTAAAGGATCCTGTAAAGGTGATGTAGTCCAACCCCCTGCAATGAGCAACAGCCTGGGTTTGGTGACTGCCTGCAGGTCAGGCTGGCTAAAGGGCTAGCTGCTCCTCATTCCTCATCAGGATAACATCTAATACCCATGCCATGGCATCAGACAGCCACTTCAGCAGAGCAAGAGCTGCACCTTCTAGCCATTGCCCAGCACCAAACATACTGTTTTCAGAGAAAACCTGTGTCTTAAGAAACTGCCTCACTGTTTATTCATCATCATTCC